>ML253361.1:67801-117433 GCA_005239495.1 Nicotiana undulata
TTGATAAAATATATAGAAGGCAAGAGATATGGGTGAATTTTAGAGAGAATAACGGGAATGGTTAGTATAATGATGAGAGAGAATGTATAATATATTCAATAAGGATTGAATTGATTCCTTAATTGTGGGCATGTGAATTATTAAAATGTTGTTAGCCATTAGACGTTTAAACTTGAGACATTTTCGTTCCTATACCGTATAGAAAACTATATTACTAAATATGTTCATGATTTGAAAATTACCCGTCCTGTTAATAGTTTTTTTACAAAACAGATACAATGCATTAAATACAGAATCTTAGTAGATATAATCTTCCTATTTAGGCGCTAAAATTAAGGAAGTAAATATTCTTTCAGATATTTCATTAAATAAGGAATCATTGTAGTATTAAAATTCCTTATTTAGGTGCGCTAATATTGGGGAATTAAAGAGGAATTAAAGATTCTCTCAGAAATTTTCAAACGCAAATCACGATGTATTAATTTTCGGCTCTTTCTATTCAATGTACCCAGTTTGTAGATATTTTGTAGATTATTTGTATTTTGATTGTAGATGCTTTGTTTTTTGTTTTCACAAATTAAAAATGACTAAAACTTCTACAAATCTTCTGCAAAAAACGCAATTATGTCGAAAATCCCAATTAAACTACAATCGAATGAGAATTGGGTGATACGATATTGAGATCTGTTTGACTTTGTAGTTTATTTTTAGTTTTTTTGTAGAATTTTTGTAGATGAATAGAAAATTTTGTAGTTATATTAAATGTAGTTATTATGATGTTTAGAATACAATTTGTCTACAAAAAAACTATACATTAACTACATTCTGGACACAATCTACAATTTAACTACAATTTAACTACAATTTATCTACAATTTCTGTAATTTGTCTTCTTCTTCTTCTTCTTCTTCTTCTTCTTCTTCTTCTTCGAGATTCAATCTGAAAATCAGTCAAAACCAAGTCCCATCTTCACCAAAAACCCTCAAAATTGAGATATAAACTCCAAACCATATTCCCGATTATTTTCAACAACACCCAATCCAAACAAATAATGATTTTTGAAAACCCAAATTTGAATTCAAGCTTTCAAGCTTTTTAATGGCTGTCAATGGTGGATTTGAGAGAAGAAAAGATGAAGAACATATATATGATCGCCAATTTCTGAAAACGATGAAGAACAGAATGTAGCAATTTCGACTTGTTGAATCTCGAAGGTCTGAATTCTACAATTTGAAGAAGAAGGAAGGGAGAAGAGGAAGAAAGGGGAGGGGAAAACGGCTGGTTACAAATGATGGGGAGAGAGAAACGTGGGATATATGGACACCTTTAATTAAGGAGTAAAAATCTGCCCATTAATTATACTCCTTTAATTAAGGAGTAAAAATTTGCCCATTAATTATAATCCTAAATTAATTATGGTATAGATTTGGTAATTTGGTATACTAAATATAATTAAATCAAACCTTAAACATGGAGGGTGATAATGTTTCATATATGGTATAGGAATGTAAAAATAAATCAAAAGTGATGTTAGTTATTGCATGCATATAAATTTTATAAAATTAAATCCATAAAATAATTTGGACTGTACTTTAAATTCAAGATATATCGATCCAAATAAATATTATGGGCTAATATAATTGAATTAAATATATAAATCCAATATATATGGATTAAATAAATAAGTCTTAATCCATTGGTAGCTCATTTAATTGGGCTGAAGTGATGAGCCCACTTCATTAAGCCCAAGATGTCATCTTCCTAGACGCCCAGTTTGGGGCCACATGTGAAATGACGTGGCACGCCTAGTCAAGCGGAAGAACCAATAGAATCATGCCACGTGTCAAAATGACATGACATTCCAAGTCGCGTTAAAAGACCAATACAATTGTGCCACGTGTGCAAGTGACATGTTCTGACCAATCAAATGCGGCCTTGTCACACTTCAATTTGATTAGCCGGAAAGAGTTTATTCTTATCATAACTCTTCCCTCCCACAACTATAAATATGGGTCTTCATCACTCAGAAAAGACACCAAAAGTTATAAGAAGAAGCAAGAGAGAGCTCGTGGATCAAACGCCACAAATTTCTCTACAAGTTTCAAGCTTCAAGCAATCAAGTTCAAGTCCAAGAAATCCAGTTCAAGCTCAAGAACGAAGAACGAATCAAGATTCAAGGAGTACGAGTTCAAATCAAAGTTTGTCCTAGTTGAATTCAATATTATTGTTCGTAACAACAAATATAGATTCAAGATTAAGCTCAAAGACCCTTGAATTTATTTACTATTGAAAAGAAGAATTAGTGGATACATAGAGATTGTTCACTCATATTATTTAAAATCAAATACTACAATTCTTGCAATATTTTTCGGTCTTGATTTTATTTTCTCGGCTCAAATTTACTGTCTACAAATTCTGGCACGCCCAGTGCGACCATCTCCACCTCTCATCTCACTTTTCAAAATTTATCAAAGTTTAAGAACATCGAAATGGCTTCAAAGAAAATCAACGCCATATCAACTTCCACCATGGCTGCTAATTCCAGGTTTTATGCTGATGTGGGAAGCATCCTCGATGTTACCTTTGGAAGATTTGGACCAGTTACGAGGAGCAAAGCAAGCTCTTTAGGACGATAAACACTCTAAGTGTCATCCGCATCAACCCCTACTTTCGGATCTTCATTCTCAAAAGGAGCAAGATCTTCCACAAATGCCCCAGAAGGAGGAAGCAATGTTGCTAAAAAGATAAAAAAAACTCTTACTCTGCTTGACCTCTCCGAATCCAAGAACTCTACTGTGAAGGAACATGATGATGCTTCAAGTGATGGATCCTCCCCACTTACACCACATAGCGTGAGCCATTCGAGAATCAATTTGTGTGACAATCCAAGCTACTCCCCATCATCTACAACAATCATGCAAGCCATGGTGACAAACACTTTATTTGTGGAAGAGCAGTTGGCGAACTTGACAAAAGCAATCGCTGGCTTGACCAAGTGCATGCAAAATCAAGATACTAGAATTGACAAGATAACAAGGAGGGTGAGAATCTTGATGGAAGAAGAATCCACCCATGCACCTGGCAAACTCCCAGAAGTTCAATAGATTGATCCTCCCCCACGACAAATTGCATCCACTAACGAGGGACAATTGTAGACATGTAATTTTTGACCCTCCCTAAAATTTTACACCGTTTAGAGCTTAGGTATTTATTTTAGGTCTAATATCTCTAGTTTGGATATTTTTAAAACTTTTTGGTATATTTTCTCTTAAAATAAGAAGTACAAAAAATATTTTCCTTTGTTTTAGCTAATAAGTATTGTATCTAGTTACTTTTAATTTATATTACTTCCCATAAAATTAAAAAAAATACTAATATAATTTTGACATTTTTATTCTTCGAAAGATAAGAAGAAAACTTTCAAAAACGAATATTTACTTAATTTAGTTTTAAAGTTATAGGCCTTTAATAAATATTGAGGAGCATTTAGATTTCTTTAATTTGGCTATTTTGTTTTCTTTTTTAATCATTTCCTATTATTTTAGATAACTAGCATTTTGCTTTTCAGTGTCGTACTCAGAGGCATTCGTAAATCAGATTCTGAAAGATATTTTGGTTTCGACAAAGGTCCATTTCTCAAACGCATTTAATTTCAGCTCATTATGCTAGTTTGATAAATATCTCTAATTAATTGTGACTCTTCTGTGTTAGCATGTCTTTCCTTTGTTTAATTAGTCAGTTGATGTTACTTAACTATTAATTTTCATGATGCTTCTTAATCAGCTTGTTGCCTTGAAATCGTGTACACAACGGATGAGTACATCAGGAGATTGGATTGATTACATTGACATGATGTTATTTAGTTTATGTTATCTTGGAATTGAAAAGACATCGTAGCTCACGAAGAAGTTAGAATGTTAAGGAAATAATTCGATAATCACAAGGAGAATGTAGGCTAATCTAACTGATCGTGAGCATTAGTTGGGCATTGGGTGGTATTAGATATGACAAGGATCCAATTAATTGGAATTTCGTGATTTAGGTTCGATGAATGAGGTGGTGTTAAAAGAAAAAAGAGTAAGAAATCAATGTCTTATTTTATTTTATTTCTTTAATAGCTAGGTGCATGTTAGGCCGACTACACTTGGGTAGGCAAACCTTAGGTCTTTTATTTCATTTTTATTCGAGGTGAGAGGTTGATTCCTTTAGTTTACACTGAGGAAAATACCCCATGGATTTTGTATATAGTTTTATCCAGGGTATGCCCCGTAGTGAATGCAATTGAGGCAGTGATGTACATCGTGGAGTGAGCATAATATAGATTTTTAGTATTTTCCTCTTATTTTATTTTCCTTTATTTAGGTAGGGACGACCTCGAGCCTCTCGTGTGTTCATTTTTCTTTCGTGTGTTTTTGCCTCAGTTTGCGTATTCTTCAAAGCCAACTAGATCAAGTACGCAACTGTGACTTTCACGGGACTTGGGAGTTCCTAACTCCTTCTCCCGAGTCAAATGAACCCCCTTACTTAGAATCTTTGGTGCAAATCGATTTTTGGAGTCAAATATGTTTAAAGTGAAAATTGCTTTTAAATGGTGACTTGGCACACCTGGATTATATGTCAAGTGGGGACTCTGAGAAAATTTCTTTTAAACAACAATTTATCACTTTCAATTTGAAAACCTTTTTGAGCTTTAAAATCACCTTATATCTTTTAAAAGAGGGTTAAAGTGAAAAAAAGGGTTGTGACAACTAGTCAAACAGAGTTATTTTCAAATAGGTGCCCTAACGCACCTTAAAATCGTTAGGTGACGACTCATCTCTTTTAATACCGTTTACCCATAAATTGGATAACAATTAAATTTATAATTAGTTTTAAGGATATATGATTTCACTTGGCACAAATTGAAAAATATGAGAATTAATGTTAGAAATTGATTGTAAAATAAAGTAAACCAATATGAAGTTCAATATGGCCCTCGAGTTGGATTGCCCGCGAATCGAACAAATGTATAATTGAAAAGAATGAATTGAACAGCAGAATAAGAGAGCGTTAAGAGAAAATGTATTGTATTGCTTTGTAATGCGTGAATGTTATCTCTATAAAATGATTAGAATTCCCCTTTATATAGTAGGGGAATTCTATTTATGGTATAATTTTAAATATAGAAGAAAACTCCATGATTGGCTCAATAACCGATCTTGATTTGATACGTGCCGAGATTTCTGCCACGGTCCTTGCCCGATCACAGATATCTTGGTTTTCTGTTATTCAACTCAGCAGGCTTTCTTCGGTCTTGCTCGATGCCTATCCCGTTCGGTCTCGTCCTTGGTTGGTCTCGGTCTCAACTGATCCTCGAATCACGAACTCGATAATATATCTTCATGTCGCGATCTGACGTAACACGAGACCAATCCTCGGCCTACCATCTTGGTCTCGATTAATCATACAAAATCGGACGAGACCAATTTTGATCGTATACAGACAGTCCCCTCGTTTCTCACAAATAAGATGATGAGAAACAACATGAATTTTCTAGCTTCATTTTTTTGATCGATGACATCACTAGCTGACTCGATCATGACATAAGCAATGAAACGTCCCGTCGGTTCACTAACCAAGGCATTAAATGTCTGTCAGGCATTGGTCAGCCACTAGACGTCTTTGAATCGTCGCCTTCAACCTATAAAACTTCAATTCTTTCTTCATTCAAACCTTTACAACCATTACCTTCTCTATTTTTGCTCTGAAAGAACTCTTGCTTCTAACTTCTCATACCCAATTTTTTTGTATTTTAATCGATTCTTCACTATCTACCTTTCATAAATAGCAAAGACATCCAAAACTGTGCCCTAAAAAAAGGCTATGTCTTCATCGCGCTCTGCGGCGGAGTCCCCCCTGGAAGAATATGTTCCGACGGGGTGCTCGACTTCAAAATATAGAAAACCCCTTCGGTACTGGGCCAGTGTGAATCGATGTCAAGGTACATCTGCACCATCACCGAGGGCCTCCTTGATAAGGTTAAAGAGGAGTGCAACTGGGTAAACAAGGACATGGTCGTTCCTTCCCCTGAGGAATCGATCACCACATATGTAGAGGGGTACTTAAGTGTTTACACTTACCCTTTTACATTCAGTCCCCTAGACCCCGTAATAGTGGCCTTCTGCAAAGGTATGATGTTACCTTTGGCCATATTCACCCATCGTTCTGGAGGATTGTCGTCCTCCTCCGCTTCTTCTCCAGAAAAATTGAGGGTTGCTCCTTTACCCTCGATCATCTAATGCGTCTATACAGTCCCCAGATCTATCGATGGTTAATCAAGCTCTCGCGTCGGGACAACAAAGCCTTGTTCTCCAACCTTGACGAGACCCGCGATCGGGATTGGATGGGCAGGTTTGTCCGAATAAGGACATCGTTCCATTCCCGGAGAAGTGGAATTTTAATTGTAAGTATATTTGCCTTGAGCATTCATTTTTACATTCCTATTTTCTTCGATCGCTGCTTACTTTTACTTTGTTATTGCAGTTGTGGCCCAGATGGCGGACCCGATTCCGGAATTAAAAAGATGGGTTGAGAATCTAGTATCTTAGAGGCCCTACTCTGAACGGGCTTGGATGGAGCTTTCAGAGGGTCGATGTGAGGCTCGTAACCACGGTAAGCTTCCACTTTCTATTTTTTCTTCACTCAAAAAAATTTCCTTCCTTAGCTAACTTACTTCCCTTCCTTTGCAGGTCTCGGGAAATATGTCTCGATGAGACCTCCTACCGGCGATGAAGAAATCCTCCCTCAACCATCAGCTCCGAAGACAATTAAGGAGAAAACATGAAAAAAGGGCCCCGAGTCCATTGGGCTCCGAAAAGAAGAGGCCGGCGAGGAAGCCGCGCAAGCCTGTGGGAAATGTTATTTCCCTATCTGCGGAGTCAGTCCGACTAATGGATAAATCAGAAGGGGATGAACAACAACAAGAAGGGACCGGGATAGTGACTCACCTGAGGGTTGCCGTTTCGGCACGAAAGTCCTCTGAACAGGAGGCAATCAATGAAGGAGCTTCGGCCGAGGTTCTAGAGCCCGAAGCCATCATGTCCCCATCGATGACGGGAGAAGTAGAGCTTCAAAGAAAAACTCCCCAAGCATCGAATGAGGTTCCTGGTGTCAAACCCATTGTGGTCAATATCTCGGACTCACCCTAGATTTCCAACGCCATGATTCACGAAGCAAGCATGTTGGACGGGCAGGGTGGAGCTCCACCGCTTTTTTGATGGGATCAGGGCGACCACTTATGAGGAGATCCCTGGTTTCGGTGACCTATAAATTCTGAAGAAGGTGTCATCGACGGGGACAATCGGGTCTCCATCAAGATTGAAGACGGTGGGCCAATTTATGGCTCCGAGTGCTGATCCAAGCCGCAAACGACATTTGTTGCTGATCGTTCCTGAGGACGCTCGAGTTTTCTCTTCCCCAGCCGGGGTCTCCAGTTATTTGATGGGCCTGGTGACCGAAGAAGACCACGCGGTAATGAATGTCGTGGGGACAACTTATTTGTTTAACGAGGCTCAACATGTACTAAACCGGGTATATCTTCGAACTTTATTTCATACTACCTTCGTGCTTGTAAATTGTTCCTAACACTTTTCTATCTTTCTTATGTAGGATTCGGTATTACACCATGAAGCCTTTGTCAGGGTCCGTGAGGAGAACAAGGCCAAAGTACGGAGCCTTGCTGAGAAGAACGATACCTGCCGGCTCCTCAGCGAAAGACTCCAGGCCGATCTGGTCGCAGCTCGGGAGGAGCATACCAACATAGCCGAACAGGTATTCCAAATGCTCCACGATAGTGATGTTGAGTTAGAGATAACAACTAACGATCCAATTCTACAGATCCGATAGAGGCTCGAGCGAATCGACCAGCTCAGCAAGCAGGTGGATGACGTTTGGGGCGAGGCCGATGTCTTTAAAGGGAGTATGGACGTCTTGACTGCTATGAAGGATGACGTTCAGGCTCAAATGGATTCGGATGAGACTCAGCTTCGAGGCTAAAAAGAGAAGAACTCGGTGCAAACCGAGAAGATCAGGGAGCTTCAGTCTCAGCTGGATTCGGCCAGCAGCAAACTCGAGGAGGCTAAATCTGAGGTGGTCAAGGCCGATATCCAGGCCGATGAAAAGGTGTCCCAGTTCAAAGCTGATGTCGAGGGTATACAAACCAAAGCTAGGAACATGATCGACCACGCGAAGTGGAAAGCTCAGAGGGAGGCCCTAGAAGATGCTCAAGCCCAAGATTTCAATAGCGGTCGAGGTTGATAATGCCCGAGCAGAAGAGCACCAGGCTCAGAGGTTGGCCTTTCCCGAGGATGACTCCGATGATAAAGAAGAAGAAGATCTTGAGGATGAGGACACTGTTTCCGACGAAGACCAAGCTCCAAGGCCTTAGTATTTTTTGCTCTTTTCTTCTGTATTTACCTTTTCTTTGGGGCCACTTTTGGGCCGTTTGTAAAGGATTTTTATCGGGCCATGCTGCCATTGTAAATGAGTTTGACATATATATAAGAACTTTCTTCCCTTCTTTCTTACATAATTATGAAGTTGTATTCTAAGATTCGGGGTTTAAACAATTTAATTGTAACCGAAACCGAACCATTATAGCCGTTAGGCTTTATGATTGAGCGAGTGCTTGATCGAACTCGAAGTAAGGTAACCCTTAGGTTTTGAGCGAGGATGTTCTCTAGAACTCAAAGTAAAAACATCCCTTAGGCTTTGTATTTTTTGTATTAGGCCGATATGGCCTTAGTAAAAAGGTTGTTTTATGGCTTTCTCCTCTTCTCGGCTTGAGAAAGTTTTTTATCGNTAAGTTAGAAAGATCTATGGTTGACTCATTAAAAACCTCACCGAAAAACTCATTTGGGACAAAATCGGTCTAAGGGGAAAAGAGTGCAACGCGTGCTTTCATACCTTAAGACTTCGCGTCGAAGAGCCCCTCGCCGTTTCAAGTTGAACACCTTCAAGAGTTATTTAAAAATATAAATGAAAATGGAAGGGGCCGTACCTCAGCAGTAGTATCATTTTAGGAGTGACACATTCTAATTGTTCGGTAGTTGTTCGTCGTTTATCGTGTCGAGCTTGTAGGATACGTTTCCGGCGATTTCGAGAACCTGGTGCGGTCCTTCCCAGTTCGGACCCAATTGCTCTTCATTTGGATTTTGGGTGTTGAGGGTGATCTTTCTGAGAACCAAGTCCCTGATGTTAAAATGCCGAAGATTGGATCTTCGATTGTAGTAACTTTCGATCCGCTGTTTTTGTGCGGCTAAACGAACTAGGGCGGCTTCGTGTTTTCATCCAATAATTCAAGGCTCGTATTCATAGCCTCATTATTTAATTCTTCCGTTACATATCGGAACGTGATGCTAGGTTCTCCGACCTCGACTGGTATAAGAGCTTCGACGCCATAGACTAACGAGAATGATGTTGCTCCTGTACTAGACTTCGACGTTGTGCGGTATGCCCAAAGAACCTCGGGCAGTATCTCTCTCCACAATCCTTTAGCGTCGGTCAATCTCTTCTTAAGATTCTGAATAATGGTTTTGTTGGTCGATTCATCTTGTCCGTTCTCGCTGGGATGATAAGGTGTCAATAAAATCCTTTTGATCTTGTGATCCTTTAGAAATTTAGTCACTTTGCTGCCGATGAATTTCTTTCCATTATCACATACAATCTCGGCAGGCATCCTGAATCGACATATAATGTGGTACCAAATGAAGTTTATGGCTTCCTTTTCTCTGACTTTCTCGAAAGCGTGTGCTTTAACCCACTTAGAAAAATGATCAGTCATAAATAAAATAAACTACGCTTTACCTGGGTCCGATGGGATAGGGCCGACGATGTAGCCCATTTCCCATTCATGAACGGCCATGGGGATAAGACCGAATGGAGCTGCTCGTCGTGCTGATGAATCATTGGCGCATACCCTTGGTATTTGTCGCATTTTCGAACGAATTCCTTTGAATCTTTATCCATGTCGACCCAATAATATCTTGCCCAGATTACTTTGTGGACCAACGACTTGGCAGCAGAGTGATTTCCATAAGTGCCCTCGTGAATTTCCTGTAGGACGTATTCGGTGTCTCCCGGTCCCAAACATATTGCCAACGGTCCATCGAACATCCTTATAAACAACTTTCTGTCTTCGAATAAGTGAAATATGCTTCCTTTGTACGTAGAGATCTCGACTCCTATGGATTTGATGGAAGTTTCCCGTTCTTTAAGTACTATATGTACTTGTTTCTTCAATCCCAGGTCAAACTTGTGGAGTTAATCTCGGCGTGACCTTTTTCGATCATTGATCTCATGAGTTGTACGACAATCCCCGAGTTGAGCTCGTCATATTTGAACAATGAACCAAGTTTGCAAGAGTGTCGGCTTCATTGTTCTATTCTCGAGGTACATGTTGTAAGGTCCAGTCCTTGAATCGATTTAGAGCTACCTTTAATTTATCCAAGTACCACTGCATTCGATATTTTTTGACTTCGAAAGTCCTGTTGAGTTGGTTTACCACGATGAGGGAATCACACTTGGCCTCGGTGACCTCTACTCCCAAGCTTTTAGCTAATTCGAGACCTGCAATAATGGCCTCATACTCGACTTCATTGTTAGTTAATTTCGAAGTCTTGATAGTTTGTCTAACTACATTACCCGTGGGTGGTTTTAGTACGATACCTATCCTAGACCCCTTCGCGTTCGAAGCACCGTCCGTAAAGAGGTTCCAGACTCCCAAGGATGTACCTGATTTTATTAAAATTTCTCTTTCAACCTTAGGTACGAGGGCCGGTGTGAAGTCGGCCACAAAGTGCGCCAAGATGTGAGACTTGATGGTGATTCGGGGTCAATATTCGATATCGTACCCACTGATTTCTACGGCCCATTTGGCCAACCAACACGAAAGCTCAGGTTTGTGCAAAATATTTCGTAGTGGATAAGTTGTTACAACATATATTTGATGACACTGAAAATATGGCTTTAATTTCCTAGAGGCGCTTATTAAAGCAAGCACTAATTTTTCTAAGTGTGGATATCTTATTTCGGCCTCACCTAAGGTCTGACTAACATAATAAACAGTGAATTACGTACCTTCTTCTTCTCAGACTAGGACTCCACTTACCGCTATTTCTGAAACTTCCAAGTATAAGTAGAGTTGCTCGTCCACTTTCGGGGTGTGAAGCAGTGTCGGGCTCGATAAATATCGCTTTAGTTCCTCCAAGGCCTGTTGGCATTCCGGAGTCCATGCAAAGTTACTCTTCTTTTTAAGCACCGAGAAGAATTGGTGGCTCCTGTTTGAGGACCCCGAAATGAATCGCCCTAGGGTGGCTATGCACCCCGTTAGCCTTTGTACGACCTTCACATTATCTACGATTGTGATATCATCGATAGCTTTGATTTTATTGGGGTTGATCTCGATTCCCCGATTGGCTACCATGAAGCTAAGAAACTTGCCCGAGCCGACCCCGAACACACACTTTTCTAGTTGAGCTTCATATTGCACTTCCTCAGTATATCGAAAGTTTCCTGCAAGGGTTTTAAATGGTCCTCTGCTCACAGGGACTTAGCTGACATGTCATCAATATAAACTTCCATTGATTTCCCTATTTGTTCTTCGAACATACGGTTTACTAGGCGTTGATAAGTTGCACCGGCATTACATTATAACAATAGGTGCCATATTTAGTGATAAACGAGGTCTTTTCCTGATCCTTCGGGTTCATCTGTATTTGGTTGTACCTTGAGTAGGCATCGAGAAAACTGAGAATCTCGTGGCCGGCCGTGGAATCGGTCATACGATCAATATTAGGCAAAAGAAAGGAATCCTTAGGGCATGCCTTGTTCAAGTCTTTGTAATCTATGCACATTCTAAGTTTATTTCCCTTCTTAGGGACTACTACTACGTTTGCTAACCATTCGGGATATTTTACTTCCCTAATGGACCCTATTTTGAGAAGTTTGGTTACCTCGTCCTTGATGAATACATGCTTAACCTCGGACTGGTGCCTTCTTTTTTGCTTTACCAGACGGAACTTTGGGTCCAGGTTTAATCGATGGGTAGTGATTCCTGTGGGATTCCTGTCATATCGAGATGGGACCAAGCAAAGCAATCCATGTTATCTAAAAGGAATTGAATAAGTTTTTTCCTGAGCATGGGAGTTAACCACGTGCACAGGTATACCTTTCGTTCGGGCAGGTTCTTCATTAGTATGACTTGTTCCGTCTCTTTGACCGTCGATTTGGTGGCGTCGAAATTGTCAGGAATTATGAAGGATCGAGGGATCCAATAGTCATCGTCCTCGTCTACCCCCTGCTTCTCCGATTGGGTCGAGGCTGGTGTCCGTGGTTTCTATTTGACCTCCTGTTTTCCTTTCGAATCCGATCCTTTTGCTATTGAGAGTGTCGATATCGGTATCACTTCGTTATCTGCAAATATCTCCTTGGTGGCGGGTTGCTCCTCGTACACCGTTTTGACTTCCTTCGGTATCGGGAACTTCAGAACTTGGTGAAGGGTCGAGGGTACTGCCATCATGTTATGGATCCTAGGCCTTCCGAGCAGGGCGTTGTACCTCATGTCACCCTCGATCACATGGAATTATGTTTCTTGGATGGTCTTGGCCACGTTCATTGGTAATGTAATTTCTCATCTGGTGGTTTCACTCTCCATGTTGAAGCTGTTAAGAACATGAGTTGCGGGCACAATTTGATTCTGCAGGCCGAGCTGTTCTACGACTCTCGATCGAATGATATTGGCCGAGCTGCCTGGATCAATCAAAATACATTTAACTTGAATTTTACTCATAAGAACATATATTACCAAGGCGTCGTTGTGGGGTTGTGAGACCCCCTCTGTATCCTCGTCATTGAAGAACAAGGTCCCTTCTGGTATATAATGCCGAGTTCGCTTTTCCCTCGTGATCGACACCTTGGTGCGCTTGAATATAGGTCTTTTTGGAATGTCGACCCCACCGACGATCATGTGAATTACGTGTTGTGTCTCTTCTTGTTCATTCTTTATGTTTGCATCCCTGTCTCTGAAGTGGTTCTTAGCCCGGTCTCTCAAGAATTCTTGAAGATGCCCCTCGTTAAACAAACGGTCTACCTCCTCCCTCAATTGCCTGTAATCTTCTGTTCTATGGCCATGGGTGCCATGATACTTACACATTTGATTAGGATTTCTCTGGGCTAGATCATTCTGTAAAGGTCGAGGCCACCTGGTGTCTTTGTTGCGTCCGGTGGCTGATACGATAGCTAACGCATCGATGTTGAAGTTATACTTTGATCGTTGAGGCGCTTCTTTGGATTCGACGTTCTTGTCAAAACCACTCTTACTCATGATCCCTCGAGAGCTTTGTCCTCGATCATTTCTTTGATCACTTCGAACGGGGTTGCGTCTAGGACCGTTGTTTCTCCGATCTCCACCGTATGTTTGATATCAATCTCTGTTCAACCATGGTTCTCGGTCGATATCCATTTGAATTATGCCAACTGGCCTATTTGGATAAACGGACCCAGAAGGAGCCCCGAACTGATCATCCTCGACCCGAATTTTTCATTGGTACCGATTGTGCATATTGGCCCAGGTTACATCTGGATATTCGATCAAATTCTGCTATAACTATTGTGAGGCCACCGAACTTCGTATATTTATCCCTTGAGTAAAAGCCTGAACGGCCCAATCATCTGCGATCGGGGTACGTCCATAAATTCCATTTGGAACCGAGATACGAACTCTCTGAGCATCTCGTTGTCTTTCTGATTCACTTTGAAGAGGTCCGACTTCCTAGTCTCGACCTTTATGGATCCGACGTGTGCTTTGACGAAGGAATCTACGAGCATGTCAAAGGAATCAATGGAGTTGGGCGGCAAATTATGGCACCATATCATCGCCCCCTTCGATAATGTTTCTCCGAATTTCTTCAGCAAAATGTACTCAATCTCATCGTCCTCTAAAGTGTTCCCATTTATTGCGCATGTGTAAGAAGCGACATGCTCGTTGGGGTTGGTAGTCCCATTATACTTGGGAATTTCTGGCATGCAAAATTTCTTTGGGATGGGCTTAGGAGCCGCACTCGGGGGGAAAGGCTTTTGTATGAACTTCTTTGAATCCAAACCCTTCCGAATCAGTGTTGCCACATAATTTGATCAACTCGAGTGGTATACATTTACACTTCTTGTCATTTACTTCAATCCACTTCTCCCCAGATTCGATTCGCTTTGTCAACTCCTCGAACATTTTCATTATAGCAGGGTCGGTCCCCGATTCATTCATATTTTACTTCCCCGATACTGGTTTGTCCATGTGAACAACTTCCAGTGATAGCTCGGGTTCGACCCTAATCGGTGCATGGTTCTGATTTTGGAGTTGTGCTATTACAACTTGCTGAGCTTGCAACATTTAGAATATTATTCAAAGGCTGATTCATCCGTCTTCGCCGCACTATATGTTCTGACCGACTGATCGAACGTCTCTTCAGACAGTATTTTCGGGGTCGACGCCCAATTTTGCATTCAGGGCAACATGGAACTGACGTCGATGGAGTCTGCAACTGGTACTCCCTTGAGGTCAACCTGAGGCACTTCATTCCCTGGGGCGACTATGTTGTTGCTTTCTCCAAGAAACCCCGAGACTATCATCGGCCTATGTGGGTAATGCTTGAGAGTTTGACATGCATATCCTGAAATAAAAAATGCTTACAAGAACAAGTGTAAAGAAGTGTGTATTATTAAAATTAGTACCAGACATTCACTATAATCCTTAGTCCCATGGTGGGCGCCAAACTATTTACCCTTAAAATTGGATAACAATTAAATTTATAAGTGGTTTTAAGGATATGTGATTTCATTTGGCACAAATTGAGAAATATGAGAATTAATGTTAGAAGTTGACCGTAAAATAAATCAAACCAATATGAAGTGCAATGTGGCCCTCGAGCTAGATTTCCCTTGAACCGAACAAATGAATAATTGAAAAGAATGAATTGAACAGCAAAATAAGAGAGCTTTAAGAGAAAATGTATTGTATTTCTTTGTAATGCGTGAATGTTATCTCTAAAAAATGATTAGAACCCCCCTTATATAGTAGGGGAATTCTACATATGGTACAATTCTAAATACAGAAAGAAACCCCATGATTGTCTCAATAACCGATCTTGATTTGATACGTGCCGAGATTTCCGCCACGATCCTTGCCCGATCACGGATATCTTGTCTTTCGTTATTCAACTTAGCATGCTTTCTTCGGTCTTGCTCGATGCCTATCACGTTCGGTCTCGTCCTCGGTTGGTCTCAGTTTCAACTGGTCCTCGAATCACGAACTCGGTAATGTATCTTCATGTCGCGATTTGATGTAACCCGAGACCGATCCTCAGCCTACCATTTTAGTCTCGATTAATCATACAAAATAGGGCGAGCCCGGTTGTGGCCGTATACAAATACTACTTTAAAAGATTTGTCACACGTCGAAACTCGCGTTCGCTACATTATGGGGCGCGGCAACTTATGGTTAAAGGGTATAGACAACGAGAAGGTCTTGACTATTTTGATACATACTGTCCAGTTACAAGAATTACATCCATACAGACGTTAGTAGCATTAGCTGCGGTATATGGTCTTGAAATTCATCAAATGGACGTTAAACAACCTTCTTAAATGTAGATTTGGAGGAAGAAATTTACATAGAACAACTTGAAGGGTTTGTGGTTCCAGGTAAAGAAAAGAAGGTATATAGACTTGTTAAGTCTCTTTACGAACTAAAACAAGCACCCAAACAATGGCATGCGAAATTTGACCAACCAATGTTGTCAAATGGTTTTAAGATAAATAAATATGATTAATGTGTGTAAATTAAAAGTGTTCCAAATCACTTAGTCATTGTTTGCTTATATGTGCATGATATGCTGATAATGAGTAATGACATTGCCAACATAAATGCGACTAAGCGTATGCTAACTAGAAATTTTGATATGAAAGACTTGGGAGTTGCCAATTTAATTCTAGGTATTAAGATCCATAAGACTCCTCAAGGTCTGGCATAGTCGCAATATCATTACAGTAAAACAGTACTTTAAAAATTCAAGCACTTAGATTATAAAGTTGCAAACACTCCAATTGACGTGAATCTTGCACTTGCAAAGAACAAATGCCAAAAAATATCATAATTGGATTATGCTCGTGTGTTGAGATGTATAATGTAAATCATGAATTGTACTCGACCATATATATCTTGTGCTATAAGTAAATTAGGTCGATACACGAGTAATCAACGTCATTTTGGATCACCGATTCAACTGATTCTAAGTGCACAAGTGGATATGTATTCATTATTGGCGGAGGAGCGATATCTTGGAAGTCGTCCAAACAAACTTTTATTGCCCACTCTACCTTGGAGATTGAGTATATAACCTTAGATAAAGCCGATGAAGAAGTTGAATGGCTCTAAAATTTCTTGAATGATATTCCATTTTGGCCCAAACCGTTGGCACCAATATGCATACATTGCGATAGTCAAGTGACAATTGGAAGGGTTGGGAGCGTTATGGATAACGATAAATATCGTCATATATGAAAAAGACATAAAACTGTTAGGCAGCTACTCTCTAGGGAGATTATCACAATTGAATACGTAAAGTCAAGCGATAATGTGTCAGATCCGCTTACAAAAGGCCTAACTAAAGAGGTAGTTGAAAAATCATCGCGTTGAATGAGACTATGGCCGAGCACAAGTCATTGTGGCGGTAACTCTACCTAGAATACTGGAGATCCTAAGATCTATATTCAAGGAGAACAAATAATGTTATTACTGACGGTTCAATATTGTCAAATAAAAATAATTTAGTCAATTCTCATGATGAGACAATGTTCAGTACCAAGGATAAAATATTAAGGCTTTTTAATGTTTTCTAAATTTGATAAGGGATATATCTAATAGTGTATCTGTGAACACCCAATTTTTGCCCCGCATAGGAAATTACTCTTAAATATAATCAAAAATGATTTTTAATGATTTTTAGGAACTTTTCTTTATTTTAGTTGCATTTTATGCATGTTTACTACTTTAAAATTATAGAAAAAATCATAAAAATTGTCTCATTTTCATTTCGTGCCATTTTAGGTTTAAACTGCATTTTAGGATTTAGTTACATTATTAAATATATCTTCTAAAAATCAAAATTGCATTCGTAGGTTAATTAATCAATTAGTTGCACTAGTCTATCACTAGATAAAATAAATACATAGGCTAGCCAAGAAATAGATTTAAATTAAAATTTGAGCCTAAAGTGGCTAAAAGAATGAGAAAAGAGGGGTGTCCAAATTGGGCCAAAATCAGTGGCCCAGTACCCCAAATCCAGCCCAATTCCCACACCCCAACCCAAATACCCGCGACCCGCCTACCCGACCCGTTTCCCCTCACCTATTAAAACTAACATTAGGGACCTAAGGACCCTCCCTTCAATAGATAGAAGAAACGGCGCACCCTCCTCCCTTGGACCTTCTTCTTCTTTTTCTTCTTAATTTTCACCAGAACTGACTGGTCCCTCACAAAAGATAGCATCATCGTTACCCCTTTATCTGTGCTCTCTCACCTCACTAATCTCGGATCTGATCTGTCACACACATAAGCGCCGCTTCACTCTTCTTGACCTCTCTAATTCGGAACTCCCAGCTTTATTCGCATACACCTTCAGGCGCAAAAATCCGACAAAAACATCACAGAAACTTCAAAAACAGAAAAGGAAAATGCAGTGAAAAAGGAATTTCAAAGCTGTTTTTTTTACTTCACTATTTTACTCTATAATTTCTTGGTTATCAAAGAGTGATTTGGTGCTGAATGGCTGGTTTATGTTGAAGCAGTAGCTGAACTCCAAACCGATGCCATTCGGTCTTTCTTTGATTCTGACTCTTTTAGTTGTTGTCGAGGTATGGGTTTCCAATTTCTAATGTTGTAAATGTTGTTTGACTGATGCTATGTTATGGAATTTGCAATGGTTATTCATCTTCATTTTCAAATGTCATGTTATGTTAAATATGGGTTAACTTTGAAATGCCAGCGTATGAGTTTAATATAGATCCATACAAGATTGTTCATATTTTTTTATTATTTAACACATGTTGCTTTGATGCTTCTTGTTGAATTTCTTATTGTATTGGGATGAGTTAAGGCTTACACATACTGCAATATGCATATCATTTGATTAAGAGTAGTGTTTGAAGTTCAAATATTTAATCCAGTTGAGTGGAAAAGAAACATCCTTGTCCTGTATCAAATTTCAATTAGCAGAGGTCCTAAAAGCAGAAAAGGAAGTGACGAATGGATAGTTCTTATTTGGGAATTAATACGATTCCTTTTGGTTTAGTAATAAGATTTGGGTCGTTAACGTGATAGTTTGCCTAAATTGCAAATATTTTCTATCTTGATAATATAATATGTCTTATATATAATTTTTGAGTAGCAAATCCCATACTCCTTAGTATTTCGTATTTTTATTACCATAGCCAGGGCTAGCTAACACACTGTACAAGAAGCTGACTGTTGTGCAGCAAAACCACCACCAAATGTATCAAACTTCTTTCCACTGTTTAGTAGGTACTCGTTATAAATGTGTAAGTTAAGTAATTCAATTCCAAAATTTTCTTCCACCGAGTACTTCTCTTCGTAATCCTATTATTGTTGATTTCAGTTGTGGTTGAATTAGAACTATGTGGGTATTAACAAACTTGTAGAATTGCAATATGCATAATACCCCCCCTCGTGAATAATAGTTTGCTTCAAATAAGTAATTAAATCACCGTGGCATGGTCACGATACGTAAATCCCATTCGGCTGCGCATTTCATGTGACCCGACCATGACTTCGAATAATAATAAAAATAAAATCACATGTTGCAATCGCGGGTGCATTTCATGTGACGCGGTTGCGATGTGTCTAAAAACGACAAGTGCACTCCATCGTGACTTGTTCCAAGATAATACCATAAATATCAAAAGTGGTTTATATACATATCCCGTAAAGCTAAAAATACCTCTTTTAGATAAAATTCCAAAACTTAGAGAATAATTGAGTATCGCCTCAAATGGCTATTATAAAACCGTCACGACCATAGTCTTGACTACGTAATCTACACTCCGGTGTGACAACTCATGTCCCCGACTTCAACTTAAAACTATATTAAAATCACGTGTTGCAATTGCGGGTGCATTTCATGTGGCTTAATTGCAAAATGTCCAAAAGCAGATAAGTGCACGTCCTCGTGACTTGTTTTTTCAAAATAAATCCATAAATATCAAATCCAGTTAAAAATTAAAGAGGTTTAAATGCACAATAGGCTAAAATATGTATAAATCAAATAATTTAGGCCAAATGTTAATAGTTAAGAGACCGTGCTAGAACCACGGAACTCGGGAATGCCTAACCCCTTCTCCCGGGTTAACATAATTCCTTACTCGGATTTCTGATCGCAGACAAATCAAAACAGAGTCAAATTTCCTCGGTTTGGGATTTTCAAAACAAAATGGTGTCCCGGAACATCGTCAAAAATTCGGGTGGCGACTCTGAAATAAATAAATAAATCCCAAATTCGAATAATGTCACTTAAAGTGGAAAAGCTCCCTTATTACCCTTACCGGTGAAAAAGGAGGTGTGACAGCTCTGGCGACTCTGCTGGGGATTGGAAATCCAGAATCTCTGGTTCATGGTTCAAGAATTCGAGCTTAGAATAACTGTTATATTTTGGCTTTCATTATCTGATTTTACGTGATTAAACCTAATGTGCTAATTGCCGCTTTTACCGCTTTGATATTGTATGAACTGCATATGAACTGTGTCGGAACCCTTCTTCTCTGAGTATTCTAAATCATCTGGGAAGTGTGCACTTCGTGTGACTTCTTTTCTGTTAGAGTCATCCAAATTTTAGAACGAGGTACGAACAAGTTGCAAAGCCGGTGAAGCTTCTGTATTCCCGGTATGCTGCCCCAACCTCGGCTCGAGCTGTCCGCTCGGGTAAGCTTTGTCTAGAACAAAACCCCAGGATTCAAAACTTAGAATGACATAACCTCATGCTGGATCCCTAGTAAGTGCGTTGTTTGCGTCATGTGAATTTGACTTAAGGGACTCAACACAGGGGTTGGGTCCGTCTAGGATAGATGAACCTGAAATAACGGATGTGTGATACATAGGCAAACTTCATCGGTTCCGACCCCAATTTTAAAAATCCCAAAAAAATAAATAAATAATATTTTCCTTTAATTCCTTCTTTAGGAGTATTTTCTTAGGAAGTTCCAAACAAATAAAAGATAAAAAAAAGGGTTTCATAACCCAAAAAAGAAAAAAAGAAAAAAAATAATATATATATATATATATATATATATTGTTTTTCGTTCAGAAAAGAAGAGACAATTCAAAATACCCAAAGATGTTTTCTACTTTTTTATTGTTCACAATTTTCGAAAAATTTCAAAAATATTTTTTTTCCTTCTTCCTTCTTCAGAAACGTCTTTCTTTGAGACCCCAATTTTCAAAATCCAAAAAAAAAAAAGAATATTTTCCTTTTTCACTTATTACTCTTACTCCTCATCAAGGCCAAGAAGCATCTTCTGAACTGTTGCCAATTAACTTTGGCGGATTAGCCAAGGTTGTAAAGAGGGAGACACCATTTTTGTTGGTCAGTATCTATTCACAGGAAGTGAAACAACATCCGTTTGGGTCGAGGTAGACGAGGTGAATAGGGATGATGTCATTTGCGTGGTAAAGAACTCTGCCACTTTAGCTGGGTCAATATTCACTCGGCATGCTTCTCAGGTACATATTGATCTGCCTACCCTCACTAATAGAGACAAAGAGGTTATAAGCACATGGGGTATTAAAAACAAAATTGACCTTATTTCACTATCATACACAAGGCATGCTGAGATTGTCCGTGGAGGCTCGTGAGTTCTTATCTAATCTGGGTGATCTAAGTCAAACTCGGATCTTTGCTAAAATCGAAAATGAGAAACGTGGTCAATCTGCAAGTCTTGAAGCAAATACTTTCAAAGTAAAAGATGATGGAACTGAACTTGCATACAATCAGCTTTATCAGCCTATGGAATGTGTTGTTTCACATAATACCTTTGAAGTGACTGACAACTCACCTTTCGATGATTCTACTACACTTACACACAAAAAGATAGTATCTTCAGTAGACAATCTAGACATGAAACATCCTGAGAGTCAACTTGCTTCCTTGAATGCTCAAAATTCTACCTTGAGTGATTCTGAAAGTAGTATAAAGTTGGTGGTTGCACCAGACGCGTGTGATGAGCTAGAGAAAGCAGAACTTAATGATGCCGTAAATGTGACATTTAATGATTTGGCTGGTGAAATGCTTGTAGGTGAAGTAAAATCTATGCCAAATCCGGTGGTCACTAAATCTGGTCAAATCTGTAGCGTTAACCTTTTTGAGGATATGATCACATAAGCTAATAGTAACAAGAAAACGTTGTTTTCGGCTGTGGAGTCTGTTATCTGCTTGATGAGAGAAGTTGAATTGCAAGGGGAATGCTCTGATCAAGTCTGTATAAGAAGATCATAGTGTTATGTTTTTTCACTAACGTCGTGTTCTTTTTTGAAGGTATCAGTACTGGAAACTTGACTCACCAGCTGACTAAACTTCCATGGGTGGTATTAGCATTATGTGCTCATTCCCAGGTAGTAAAATCAGTAGTGAGCACAAGCAGTACAACACGGAGAATATCCAGCAACTTAGACAACTGGAAAATGCAATAAATTTCAACACAAGAAATGTTATGGAGACACTACGTTCTGCATATGGAACAACTTTGGCGGGATCATCTGGGAAAGGATGGGAAATTTTTACTCTGACTTAGTTTTCTTTTTTGCAGGAGATGCTATTGTAATCATGCCCTTCCTTTTGCCCAACTCCCAATTGGTGGTATTAGTACTATGTACTCATTCCAATGGGAGGCAAGCTATGGAAGGCACAATCGTGAGGATGGAATGTCACTGGAAAAGGCTAGGCTATTACAGCATCAGGAGGGACTTTTGGCATGATCCATATCTTGTTAATTGGTCCAATATGTCAATACAAGTAATGGACTTAGCAATTTTATGAAATATGCATGATGCAATCGCTGGACAAGGACACAAGAGACTTCCAATAAGCCGAGACACCAGGTTCAAATTGGAGACTAATATTGCATTGAATGCAACTGGTGTGACATTTGCTGCTGGGGTTACTAAGGCTACTGCTGCAGTTGAAAAACCAGCTGACTTGATAGATACTACTGTGCAAAATGAGGGGCAATAACTGGAAGGTGAAGCTACTTTGGTTCCTTTTGACAAAGCTGGAAACGAACCAGCTACGTTTGATTCACAAAGTGTAGCTGATGCACAAAAATTTGATGATCAAGCTGTGCAAAATTTAAAGGGCTCACACGACTGAGCTGAGGAGTAATGGCGAGGATACCCATAGGGTGTGAGCAGGTGGTGGGATTGTTAACTCCGTCAAAGAAAAAGAGTACAGAGTCACGAACAGACTCCAAGAAGGCAAACGCCCGTTACACGCCGTCGTCTTCAACTTCACCGACTCTCGCTACTTCAATGTCTTTGCTACTGTCGGCGAAAATCGAGTGACTGTATACTAATGTCTGGAAGGTGGTGTTATTGCTGTGCTGCAGTCTTATATTGATGAAGATATCAGAAAGATGAATCTTTTTACACTGTAAGTTAGGCTTGCAATATTGATGGTAGTCCATTCATAGTGGCTGGAGGAATAAATGGAATTCTCCGTGTTATTGATACTGGCAATGAGAAGCTACACAAGAGCTTTGTGGGACACGGAGACAATAATGAAATTAGGACTCAAGTCCTGAAACCATCTGTTGTAGTATCTTCCAGCAAAGATGAATCGGTTCGCTTGTGGAATGTTCATACTGGAATATGCATTTTGATATTTGCTAGTGCTGGGGGTCACCGGAATGAAGTACTCAGTGTGGACATCCATCCTCCTGACATATATCGTATTGCTAGCTGTGGAATGGATAACACTGTTAAGATCTGGTCAATGAAAGAATTCTGGACATATGTAGAGAAATCGTTTACTTGGATCTTCCTTCCAAGTTTCGCACAAAATATGTACAGTTTCCAATATTCATCGCATCAGTCCATTCCAACTATGTTGACTGCAACAGATGGCTTGGTGATTTTATCTTGTCCAAGAGTGTTGACAACGAAATTGTATTATGGGAACCAAAGATGAAAGAACAGTCTCCTGGAGAGGGCACAATTGACATCTTTAAAAAATATCCTGTCCCAGAGTGTGATATTTGGTCCATCAAGTTTTCATGTGATTTCCACTACAAAGCAGCAGCTATAGGGAATAGGGAAGGCAAGATCTTTGTCTAGGAACTACAAACCAGCCCACCAGCTATGATTGCAAGGTTATGTCATGTTCAATCTAAATATCCAATTAGACAGACTGCCATATCTTTTGATGGGAGCACCATACTTAGCTGCTGTGAAGATGGGACTATATGGCGCTGGGATGTGGTAGCAACTTCTTGAGCTTTTCGTTAGGTGTTTGAGCAGGACAATTGTCTCAATGTTTCAATTCACAGAAGCTGCCAAAACATCCAACAGTGATGGGAGACTTTGATTGAATATGGTATTTGAAGGATCCAGAACATGTCTAACATGCACGCAAACCTGCCAAATGCTACTTAAGTTTATTTCTAACCTCTTTCTTGTGAAACTAACTTAATGTACTAGTGAATTAACTTGTACTTTTACTGCTGAAGATGCATGCAGTTGTTAATTTTGGTAGTGGCAAAAATTCAGTGTAGCCTTGAGTGGAAAGTTCTGAGATTTGTTTGCTAATTAGGTTACTAGTCTTAGTTTGTTATTGAAAAAAAAATTGATTGAAAAATGAAAAGGAAAGAGGAAAAACAAACAAACGAAAAAAAAAAGATTAATCAAAATCCAAAAAAATAAATATATTTTTTCCTTCTTTAGGAGCATTTTTCTCAAAAAATTAAAAAAAATGAGCAGAAAACAAAACTGAACAAAGAATTCTTTTCTTTTTTTTCTTCTTTCGCAAATGTCACAAAGAATTGAAAAGTTAAAGTCCAAAGATCAAAAAAGAAAAGGGAAAACATATTTTTCTAATCTTTTTAGTAGTCTTCTTCTCAAAAATCAAAATCCAAAAATAGATTCTTTAAAGTTCCTGTTTTGAAAGGTTAGAGACAATATTAAAAATTCAAAATATTTTCTTTCTTCTTAAAAAAAAACTTAAAAAATAAAAAAAGAGGGGGGCAAAATGATTGAAAGATCAAGAAAACTTACTTTTGAAATTCTCAAAGTTCAAAACAAAATAAAAGAGTTTTTTAGAAGTCTTTCATTAAAAAAAATATTAAAAAAATCCACCATTTTAAAAGTCTTTTTTCCCTGAAATTCAAAAAAAAAAATCAAAAAATCAAAATCCAAAAATACAGGTTTCTTTTATCTTGAATTAGTTTCCCCAAAAGTTCAAAAAAAAAAAATTCAAATCAAAATTCAAATAATATTTTCTTACGTTTTAGAAGTCCTTCTTCCAAATATTTCAATCNTTGAAATTCTCAAAGTTCAAAACAAAAGAAAAGAGTTTTTAGAAGTCTTTCATTAAGAAAAAAAATCCACCATTTTAAAAGTCTTTTTTCCCTGAAATTCAAAAATCAAAAAATCAAAAAATCAAAATCCAAAAATACAGGTTTCCTTTATCTTGAATTAGTTTCCCCAAAAGTTCAAAAAAAAAAGAAAAAATCAAATCAAAATTCAAATAATATTTTCTTACGTTTTAGAAGTCCTTCTTCCAAATATTTCAATCAAAACATCAAAAAAACAATAGTCAAAAATATTTTCTTTTCCTTTTAAAGCCTTTCCTTCAGAAAATTCAAAAAATGTGTGCGGGTTTTATAAACGAAATAAAAAAAAAGTTAGCTTTATTTGCTCCATTCTCAATCTTTCCGAACTACGCAAGATCTGATTCATGCGGCGTCATGATGCGTAGGCAATCCCCATCGGATTCAATCATAGCCATAAAATTAAAAAAAAAGGTGAGAGAAAAAGAAAGTGAAAAAAAATGTTGAGAAAAGAAAAATAAAGAGAAGAGTGACAAAAAATAAATGAGAAAAATAAAGAGCGAAAATAACAAAAGAGAAAGGAAAAGAAACCGAGATATGGAAAATTCAAAAAAAAAAAGGATAGATAAAGTTGGAAAGGGACATTTAAAGGCCGGGATGAAACACTCAACCGTTCAAACACATGGTAGAAGCATTTAACTGTTAGGTGCATTGCATCCCCAATATGCGATTTCCTACATGTTATATGTCTCAAACTAACCAGGTTGTTGTATGTGCAAATTAGAGCCAGGTTTTGGTGGTTAGTTTTGTTGGTAGTCCGGTTTCCCATCATCCCATGTGGGCTCCTTCTAATGTCGTCTAATGGCCACGGAATGCCTTCTGTGGATCACCCCCAGGCGCCGGTTTCAAGAGCACCGCCAACAATGTTCGTTGTACCACCAATCTCCACTACGACACATCCAACAGTGCCTAGGCCAAAATCATACCCTCAGCACCCGCGATATGAGTTTCACATGGGTCAGCAAAGAACAATGAGAAACCCCGAGCAGGAAGAAATGGCTCGGAGGATGAGAAGCATAGAGCAAAGCTTAAAAAACATTCAGGGTTTGAGTGGTCAGAAGAGTCTCTCCTACTCCGATTTATGCATGTTTCCACATATTCACCTGCCGGTTGGTTTCAAGATGCCAAAGTTTGGAAAATATGACGGGCACGGAGACCCGATAGCTCACTTAAAACGATATTATAACCAGCTGAGGGATACTGGTGGAAAAGATGAGTTACTAATGGCCTATTTCGGAGAAAGCCTCACCGGAATCGCTACTGAATGGTATGTGAGTCAAGAAATTACTCATTGGCATGTGTGGGACGATATGGCCCGAGACTTTGTCCGCCAATTCCAATATAATGTGGACATTGCTCCCGACATGAATTCTTTGTCAAATTTGAAGAAGAAAACCGTGGAAAGCTTTCGTGAATATGCTGTCAAATGGCGTGAGCAAGCTGCCAGGGTAAAGCCTCCAATGGACGAAGTAGAAATGGTTACGGTCTTCCTACACGCCCAAGAGGCAGACTACTTCTAGAACATGATGTCTGCTCTGGGTATACCATTTGCTGAAGCTATCAAAATTGGGGAGATGGTCGAAAGTGGTTTAGAAACGGGCCGAATTTGGAGTCAAGCTACTTTTAAGGCTACATCAGAAGCCATTCAGAATGGGTCAGGTGGTTTGTTGAGCAGAAACGAGATAGAAGAGGGAGCCATGTTGACTTCGAGCTCGAAGGGGGCCCACAGGGAATTCAACCAATCATATATGCTTCCTAAAGTCCCACAACACTGTGATCCCTATCAAGATGATGCTTCTTATGCCGTGGCACCGCCTCCATATGCGGTGATGAACGTGCAATCTTACACGGGGCCACAAAATTATACCCAAAACCGAGCTCCACTTCCCAGAAATGCCCATCCTTACCAAGCTCTATATAATCCTCAATCAAATGTTTCCCAATACAATCCCCGCCCAAGAGAGCCTTTCCAAAAGAATCAGTTCACCCCTATTGGTTAATCATACTCTAGCTTGTTCCAAAAGTTGGTCAGGACAGGTATGCTACAACCAATGGCCCCGAACCGGCCGAACCCCGAGTCCCCCTCGCACCGGGCTGATGCTAGATGTGAATACCACTCTGGAGCATCGGGGCATAACACTGAAAATTGTTGGACTTTAAAAAGAGCAGTGGAAGACCTCATCGAGGTCCAGGCAATAGTGCTTGGGGATGAATTAGACCCAAATACGATGAATAACCCCCTGTCTTCTCACACTGGGCAGTAGTCGGAATGATTTGTAAAGATGAGGAATTTGATCCGGCACTGAAAGCCATTACAACCATTGCCAAGAAAGAAGAAAAGCCAAAAAATGGTCGCCAAGCCTGAAAGTTCCCGCCATCAGATGGGAGTCTCGGTAGCCAGTCTTGCTATCCTTTCTGCTTCCGAATTATCACAGGGTGTGATCCGGATGTTTTACTTTATTGTCTTAATTTCTGATATTAACCCTTCTATCTTTAAATTTCAAAAAAAATCAATCAAAATCAAAAATCAAAAATCAAATGGATTTAATATTTCATTTTCCAAGAATGTCTGTTTTCTTAATCTTGTCTTTTTTCTTATGCTACTTTCAGTTCTGTTCAAATAAAGATTTCAATAACATGACATGCCTGCGGACTTCATGCCCAGATCTTAAAACGCTGTCAGACTCCGAAATAATGAATCAAGAGTCAGAATGCAAATGAAGTTAGATCAACGAAACAATACAATCAGGATAACCAAAGAAAAATTGGTTTAGATTAGAAAGGTCCATACATTACTACAAGAGTACTGCCAAAAGAGTGCGTTTGTGCTTGGGGTACATCGAAGAAATTGTCCCCGAAACAACTCTAAACGCAGGTGCAGTCAAAAGATCTTAAAACGCTGTCAGGGTTCGAAATCATAAATCAAGGATCAGAAATGCAAATAAAGTTTGGTCAAGGAAATAAACACAATGAATCGGAATAGCCAAAGGAAAATTGGTTCAGATTGGAAAGGTCCATGCATTGCAACAAGAGTACTGCCAAAAGAGTGCGTTGTACTTAGGGCTCGAAAAAAGATGTCTCAAAAACACATGTCAACGCAGGTGCAGTCAAAAGGTACTATGTTTGATCCTCCATATAGTATTCAATGTTCTCCGGTTGAGATGACGAAGGCTTTCATTCTCGCTACCCAAACACTATTAGCCCTTTTGCCAACCCTTTGAGCCGGTTACCTTCCTTTGATTACCCTCTTTGGAACGTGAAAGTGTTGTTGAAACAAAAAGAGAAAAACAAAGAGAAAAAAAAGAGCAACAAAAAAAAATGAAAAGAAAAGAAAAGAAAAAGAGAACAAGGAAAAAAAGAAAAAAAAACAAAACAAAAATCAAAACCAAAACCAAAACAAAAACAAAAATGTTTCCCTGAACTACGTCTGACTTGATTCTGAAAGGATACGTAGGCAGCCTCTCCCTGGGGTTCGGTCACACCAAAATAAAAATCCAAATTTCCCCAAAAGTGAAACTAGGGGCAGAAGTTATGATATGTTCGGCGATGTGTCGCCTGAAAGGTTCCAAAGTTGTAATTCAGTCCAAATTCTTTTTACCAAAATCCTGTTCAAGTCCTTCCGATCAATCGGCAAAGATGTCCAAAATTGGAGGATACAGTTGTTTGGATCTAATACAAGCAAATGAGAGAAATTGAAATGAGAGAGTCTTATCGGTGAAAACCCACACGGGCACCGTGAGGCGACGGTAAGAAGAGAAATNGAGAGGTTAGTCGGTGAAAACCCGCAAAGGGCACCACTGATCGAAAAGAGGATAATTGGTCACTGACACGGACACGGTCCGGGGCAAGGTTTCTCAATTTTGAGGTAATAGTTGTGATGAATTTATGAGAGTCGGACGGTTTACACGGATCATGCATCCAGTCCAAAAGGCATGTCATATTCATTGAAGTCCGCATGCACTCTAGATAAGTCATTCTTTCCTTTTCCCGAAAGAGACACCTCTTGTTTAAATTCATTGTCCATTCTGTCATTTATTTTTCTTTTGAATCCTTTGCGGTCTAACTATGTTCCTAAACTAAGGCAAAGAAAGGATGGTAAGACTGATTTATATGGTTCTTGTTTGACACGGGCTAATATGCAAAAGGCACTCGGCCTCGTCAGGGGAATCGAGTCGACCTCGACCGTCCATGGCGGCCGATGCTTCAAACTCAAAACCCTCGAAAGGAGAAAATCAAAATTGAAGTGCCTATAAAGGTGAATGAAGTGAAAGGTTGATTCCCACATGGCTAACCATCTCGGCAAGGTTTGAAAAGCCGAAATATTCCAAATGCCCTAAAGTTAAAGTTGGAAGAAAAGTCATAAATGAAAGGCAAATAAAGGAAAAATAAAGTTGGAAAAGTTAAGTCCCACGCGACTAACCGTTGCAGCAGAATTTGAGGGGCCAAAACTTCCCCCCGATACTCTGGAAATCCAAAAGAAAAAGAAAGTGAAAGGCCTACAAAGGCAAAATAAAGTCAAAATGTTGGGTCCCATGTGACCAATTGCCATGGTAAAATCTGGAAAGCCTGGGTCCCCGGGATTAGAGATGAAACCCAATTCCCAGCAAGCAAGCAAGCAGTTGAAATATTCATCAAAGGGGCCAAGATCAAGCAAGTTGAAATAATCAAGGTCGTAAAACCAACCACCGTTTCAAACTGACAATTGTTCTTTGTTTGAAGGAAACAGGTGTGATTCAAAAGCAACCTTGCAAAATGCAAGTGTAACCAAAAGAAAAGTCGCAAGAGCTAGAAGAAGCTCTGCAACAACAACTCCAAAAGGGGAAGTTTTCTCCAAAATTTTCCCGCATTCACTCAAAATAAAATGAAAAGAAAAGAAAAGAAAAGAAGAAAAACGATGTTGAAAACAATTCAAACCTAAAGTAGTATAGGTCCTCCAATCCCTAGCTACACTTTTTCCAACATAGGATATTCCATTCCTTAGTTGATGCCAACATAGGGTCTCCATTCCCTAGTTGATGCTAGCATAACCTGATGCCGACATAACTCGATGCCAACATAGGATATTCCATTCCTTAGATGATGCCAACATAGTGTCTCCATTCCCTAGTTGATGCCAACATAACCTGATGCCGACATAACTCGATGCCAACCTAGGATATCTCAGTCCTTAGTTGATGCCAACATAGGGTCTCCACTCCCTAGTTGATGCCGACATAACCCGATGATTTTTTCCAACATAGGGTCCCACTCCCTAGCAGACACCGGCATAACCTGGTGATGTTTCTGACAACAGCATAACATGTTGATCATCTCCTAACACTGGCATAACCCAGTGATATCCTTTTCCCCAGGCAGCAGCATAACCTGTTGACCCTCCCTGACACCGGCATAACCTGGTGATCTTTCTGACAACAGCATAACCTGTTGACCTTTCCAGACACCGGCATAACCTGGTGATCTTTCTGACAACAGCATAACCTGTTGATCATCTCCTGATACTGGAATAATCCAGTAATCTCTTTGCCCCCAGGCAACAGCATAACCTGTTGACCTTTCCAGACACCGGCATAACCTGGTGATCTTTCTGACAATAGCATAACCTGTTGATCATCTCTTGATACTGGCATAACCCAGTAATCTCTTTGCCCCCAGACAATAGCATAACCTGTTGACCTTTCCAGACACCGGCATAACCTGGTGATCTTTCTGATAACAGCATAACCTGCTGATCATCTCCTGACACTGGCATAACCCAGTGATCTTCTTTTCCCCCAGGCAGCAGCATAACTTGTTGACCTTTCCAGACACCGGCATAACCTGGTGATCTTTTTCTAACAACAACATAACTTGTTGATCACTTCCTGACACTGGCATAACCTAGTGATCTCTTTTCCCCAGGCAACAACATAACCTGTTGACCTTTCCAGATACCGGTATAACCTGGTGATCTTTTCCTGACAACGGCATAACCCGTTGATCACTTCTTGACACTGGCATAACCCAGTAATCTCTTTTTCAGGCAACAGCACAACCTGTTGACCTTTCCAGACACCAGCATAACCTGGTGATCTTTTTTCTTGACAACAGCATAACATGTTGATCATTTTCTTGACACTGGCATAACCCAGTGATCTCTTTTCCCGGCGACAGCATAACCTGTTGACCTTTACAAATACCAGCATAATCTGGTGATCTCTTTCTTGACAGCGGCATAACCCGTTGATCCGCCCCCCAGACACCGGCATAACCCGGTGATCTTTTCTTGACGACAGCATAACCTGTCGATCTTTTCCAACATAGGGTCTCCAATCCCTAGTTTATTTTACTTTTTAGGCATAGGGTATCCACTCCCTAGTCTACAATAACTCCGGGTGCACTGTTCCCGGCTTTTCACCACTTTCAATAATAAAGTAGTACATATTTCCTTACAATAACTCACGAAATTTTCCTAGTGAAAATTGGGGCAGAAAATTTTGTTCGTTTGCTTTTTGATTCTTTGCAGATTGCATTTTTAGGACAATGGATTCGAGACGACGAAAAAAAAAAGATGTCTCAATTTCAGAATAAAGAAAAAAAGAAAAGAGAAGACCAAACCCAAGGTGCAGAAGCGGAAATGATGTAGACTGCTCAAGACAGATTGAAGTCACAAGATATGCACGCCCTTTCTTGATCCGAAAAGCTGAAGGAGATTGAACCAACACATACAGCTAACAAGCATCAAGATTCAGATCAGAGTCTGCGTGAAAAAACAACCAAGACTCAAGATCAAGCTTCAGAAGACTTGTAGATAGGAATTTTATAACTCGTAGCTGGTAGGCTAGTTTAGTCCTTTTCATTTTGTTTTGGTGTAATAAGGAGCTCAGCGAGCAGTAAGCAGCAACAACAGCAGTGAAATCACAGCTTCCCGGTAGTCCCAGCTACCAAAACTTCCAGAACTACACCGACCTGATTCCTTTATAGCCAAGGATATGTAGGCAACCTCTGAAGCAAGGTTCGGTCAGAACATTTTCAAAATGCTTCCAAACGGAGTACCAAACAGGCAAAAATTGCTCGTGGTTGCTCACTTTATCTTTGCCCGAAAACTCTTCATGTTCTCGAGCAAAAAGGGGCAGCTGTGAACACCTAATTTTTGCCCCGCATAGGAAATTACTCCTAAAAGTAATCAAAAATAATTTTTAATGATTTTTAGGAACTTTTCTTTATTTTAGTTGCATTTCATGCATGTTTACTACGTTTAAATTATAGAAAAAATCATAAAAATTGTCTCATTTTCATTTCGTGCCATTTTAGGTTTAAACTGCATTTTTAGAATTTAGTTACATTATTAAATATATCTTCTAAAAATCAAAATTGCATTCGTAGGTTAATTAATAAATTAGTTGCACTAGTCCATCACTAGATAAAATAAATACATAGGCTAGCCAAGAAATATATTTAAATTAAAATTTGAGCCTAAAGTGGCTAAAAGAATTAGAAAAGAGGGGTGTCCAAATTGGGCCAAAACCAGTGGCCCAGTACCCCAAATTGAGCTCAACTCCCACACCCCAACCCAAATACCCGCGACCCGCCTACCCGACCCGTTTCCCCTCACCTATTAAAAATAACATTAGAGACCTAAGGAACCTCCCTTCAACAGACAGAAGAAACAGCGCACCCTCCCCCCCCCCCCTTGGACCTTCNTGACTGGTCCCTCACAAAAGATAGAAGCGACGTTACCCCTTTATCCGTGCTCTCTCACCTCACTAATCTCGGATCTGATCCGTCACACACATAAGCTCCGCTTCACTCTTCTTGACCTCTCTAATTCAGAACTCCCAGCTTTATTCGCATACACCTTCAGGCGCAAAAATCCGACAAAAACATCAGAGAAACTTCAAAAACTGAAAAGGAAAATGCAGTGAAAAAGGAATTTCAAAGCTATTTTTTTTACTTCACTGTTTTACTCTATAATTTCTGGGTTATCAAAGAGTGATTTGGTGTTGAATGGTTGGTTTATGTTGAAGCAATAACTGAACTCCAACCGATGCCATTCGGTCTTTCTTTGATTCTGACTCTTTTAGTTGTTGTCGAGGTATGAGTTTCCAATTTCTAATGTTGTAAATGTTGTTTGACTGATGCTATGTTATGGAATTTGCAATGGTTGTAGACGTGTAATTTTTTACCCTCCCAGATATTTTATACATTTTAGCGGTTAATATTTAGTTTAGGCCTAATATCGTCATTTTAGCTAGTTTTAACTCTTTTACTTTATTTTAAGAACAAAAATTAAAAAATACAAAAAATGAGTTTATTTTAATATTTAATTAATATTTTTAGAATTATAAATTTTGTATCATTTTTAAAAGGAAGAGCGGGCTTTTGGGTTGTAAAGTCCATTTTTTGGTCTTTGGCCCAATTTTTAAAGTCCTTTCCCCTTAGCCCAATACCCACTAACCTAACCCTAAAACCTATACTCATTCTTCAAATACACTAAACCCTTCATCTACAAAGACCGGACAACCGAATAGAAGAAGAACCTTCAGCAGCCCCCGTCGCTGCCTCATTTTCTCTCCCCCTCGTCTCCACACTCCTCTGCCGCCAACACCAAACCCGTTGGAACTCCTCCATAGCCACCCTCACCCATCTTTCTTCCAAAAACAATCAGCAACAACACATGCCCACAAATACAGAGCATGAACAGATCCGACGAAAAGCATAGGAAGGCTATCACCAACCCGAAATAACCCCAAATCGCCATTCCCTGTCATTGAGTTTGTCAATCTCGTTTTCCTGGTTTAATTCGAGTCCTCCGGCGAGTTTTGAGGTCGCCAAAGGTCGTTGTTTGAGGTTGTTTTCCGTTCGAGGTTACTGCCGGTCTTTGGTTTAAGTTTCTGTTTTCGGTCATGTATCGGAGTCAAATTTTCTGAAATAACATAGATTCTTCCCCTCTGTCCCGATTTTAGTTTATATTGTTCTTATATGATGGTTGAATGAAAATATTTTGTGTGGATCCTTGCTTTCTTGTGGTATCTTAGGGACAAGATTTTGTTTTCAATTGAAATTGCATTACTCGATTTGCTTCTTCGGTGATTGTATGACTTCCGTTTCTGTTTGCCTTGCTTGACGTGTCCCTTATGAATATAGTCTCATAATCCATTATACAAAATGGACTATATTTAATCTTTGTTCTGCTGTTGGTCTCATCTGATTTGGAAATTTAGAACAAAGTTACTGGTATTTTAGTAGTGACAATGGGGGAGTCTATCTTTGCTTTAGAAAACGTAAATTAAGAAGATTAATGAGTTGCAGGATTAGTTATAAGAATTCATGTAAATTTTTTTGTCTTATCTTTGGGTGATGATTTGCACATAATTGATTTAAATCTTGTTAGCCTAATTTGTGCACCTTCTCCCCACCAATGTCCATAATCTATGACCTTGCAATAATCTCAAATAAACTTTAGGAAAATAATTATGAACATCGTAGCTTGCTTTAGGTGTGATTAATAATAAACTATTGTGACTAAGGGTACGGTTCCCGTGACGTGGTTGTGATACCTAATTTCGAATTAGATTAAAGTAGGAGCATCTTTAGTTTGCTTTAAGAATAATTTGAGGTGCGCCATACACAAATAAAATCCTATAATCTATGGCCCTCACGTAAATACAGAAAACATTAGTATGGAAAATGCCTTGAACTCTCCTAGTTTTCTCTAGGCTCTTAATTAAATAATTGTCATAACTACGGGTACGGTTCCCGTGACGAAGTTGTGACGCTTAACTATTAAAATTCGGGGGTACATTTATGTGATCCGGTCACAATTTAAGTTAAATAAAATAAACACGTTGTGGGTTGTGGGTACGGTTCCCGTGACATAATTCGCAATGTGTAACCAAATTATTAGTTGTATAACAATTGGATTATTAAAAGCGGTTAAAAGGAATAAAATGCACGTAGGTTTTAAACAATGTTTTAAAATCAGATAAATAGGCCAATAATAATAGTTGAGCGACCGTGCTAAAACTACGGAACCCGGGAATGCCTAACACCTTCTCTAAGGTTAACAGAATTCCTTACCCGGATTTTTATGTTTCGCGGACTGTAAAACAGAGTCAACCTTTCCTCGATTCGGGATTTAAACCGGTGACTTGGGACACCATAAACTATCCCAAGTGGCGACTCTAAATTTTAAATAAAATAATCTCCTTTCGATTGTCACTTAAATTGGAAAAACTCCCTTATACCCTTCCGAGGGTAGTGAAAAAGGAGGTGTGACAGCTCTGGCGACTCTGCTGGGGATCGAACCCAGAATCTCTGGTTGAGGGTTCAAGAATTCGAGCTTAGAATAATTGTTATATGTTGGCTTTATTTATTACCTGATTTTATCTACATGTTTGTCCTAATGTGCTAAATGTTGCTTTTACTGCTTTGATATTATCTGAACTGTATATAAACTACTACGAAATCCCTCTCTTCTATCTTCTGAGGAGTGCACGCTGGCGTGACTTCTTTCTGTTAGTGTCATATCCCAATTTAGAATGAGGTTCAGACAAGTTTCAAAGCCGGATGATCTTTTGGTTACAGGTACGCTGCTCCCCCTCGGCTCGAGTCGTCCGCTCGGGTAAGCCAGGTCTAGAACAAAACCCCAGGATTTAAACTTAGAATGACATAACCTCATGCTGGATCCCTAGTTGGAACGATTATTTGCATCATGTGCATTTGGCTTAGGGGACTCAACACAGGGGTTGGGTCCGTCTAGGACCGGTGTACCCAAAAAATAAAAGACCATTTTGATGTATTTTATGTGCTACATGTTGTGTTCTTCGAGGGTAAAAGGCGTTATTTGGCAGATCAATGATGGTTGAGGGCAAATAAGAAAGAAAAGAGGGTTAAGTTGGAAAATGAAGCAAGTAGGGCTAATTATATATTTCTTTCGCAAATTTATTTATTTATTTATTTTCTTTCAAGAAAAAAACCAAAAAAAAATGAAAATGAAATAATAAAAAAAAGATTTTGCACGTTCCCTTCATTTTGTTAAAACAAATTAAATATAAAAAAAAAGAGAAAAAGAAAATCCAAAATGATTTTACATGTTTTCATCATTTTTCAAAAAAGAGACAAAAATGTGTTTTTTTAAAAAAAAATTCTCTCTCGTATCCAATATGCCCGAACTACGCAAACCTGATTCTCGTCTTTCGGGGCGTGATACGTAGGCAACCCACATAGGGTCCGGTCTTCCTAGTGTGTCTTAGGTTCTTTGCTTCGCGGGGTCGTAGCCAAGTCTTGCATTCTTAGCCACATTTGGCCACATAGGTTATTTTTGCAAAATAAGGTTATTTTGTCAAAGTTGCTTGTTATCCAATGTCTTAGAGCTCTAAGTCTACAACAATGTGTCCTCTCTGTTGAAGGTCTGTTATGTTGAATTTGCATGCATAGCCATTTCTTTTTTAGCCACATAAGCCATGTCTACAAAATAGGTCGTTTTTGCAAAGTAATTTTTCCATGTCTTTGAGGTCACCTTTGTTGAGTTTACATCAATAACATCTTTGGGCACGTAGGTCATTTTTGTAAAAATAGCTCTATCATGTCTTACATGTGTCCAATAGGAGGTGTTGTGGCGTCGCATTACGTCTCGACTCACTAACTCTATTTGGTCTTATTTTTCTCATACAAGTGTGGATTTGCTTACCAGAGCATGACAGACACCCCAGGGCCATTCCAGTCAGGACCGTTGCATACACGAGCTGCTTGAAGAAACTTTTTATTTTTGAGTCTATTTCATGTTATCTGTTAATTTTAGTCTTGAACAGTAGTATCAGGTCTGTCAGCCTAGTTAAGATTGTCAAGTCTTTGTTATATTACTTCCTGTTTTGTATCTGGAAAAAAAAAACCAAAAAAAAGTTATAAATGAAAAATCCAAAAGATTTTTATTTTTATTAGTTTATTTTATCCATTATTTTTCGGGAACTACGCTTGGTCTGATTCATGTGGAACATGATACGTAGGCAACCTAAATAGGGTTCGATCAAATCATTTTCTTAATTTTTTTTTAAACAAACAAAAAAAAAATAACAAAAAAGTGGAAATGAACTTGTGGGACGTGAGGGCGAGAGAAAGAAATTAATGATAATTAGAAAGAAAAGAGAGGAAGGAAAATGAGCAAGTCAAGAAGTGCTAGAATGAAAGAAAAGAGGAGGTTGAAATGAACAAAATTGGGATGATGCCAAATGACCTTGTGACCCACGAAGTCATTCATAAACCATCAATTATTGCTAGGTGCATTGCACGCAATGTGATATTTCTATATGATAAATGCCCTAACGCTAACATGTTAGATTTGTTTTGATCCTCTTTGGTATTGTAATTGTTATCATAAAAGAGTGTGGTTAGTTTGTGGCACTTTGGCGATTCATCCATACAACACAAAGTCAGAAAGCAAGGTAGCCATGGCTAGCAAAGACTTGGCCACAGGAGTTGTGGACCCGCCGAAAAAAAATTGTTGAATCGGAATCGGAACTGAGAAAAGAGGTCTTAAGGTTGAAAGGACAGGTGGCTGAAATATACCAAGCTTGGATTAGTGGGCGTCCTCCACCACTATTTCCCACTAACTACACCGAAAGCCTCGCCACAATTCCACCACTATCACAAATCCAGATTCCCATTGCTGCTGATATCTCCCCACAACCTTTTCACACTCCACCTCCCGAAACCACCTCCACCCCATATCCCGCTCCTTTGACCACTCATGTTTTTGTAGCTCCTCCACCAGCTACTCTTCCTCGTTCCTCTAGCGAGACTGTGTTCAAAGTCCCTAATGCCCAACGCTATGCTCCAGAGCCAATTTTCAAGGTCTCAAATCCGTACTGTTATGCTCCCCATTTTGAGCCTCCCGGTGAAACTGAAAAGCTTGCTAAGACACTGGGGAACGATGAGATATCCAGAAAGCTGAAAAATATTTGTCTGTCTGTGGGGTCTAAAATGCGAAATTTTAACTTATATGATGGGCGGGAGATCCTGTAGCCCATCTGAAGGGTTATTGTAGTGAAATGAGGAGTGTTGGACGGAATGATGAATTGTTGATGGCGTATTTCAGTGAGAGTTTGAGTGGAGAAGCCTTGGAGTGGTATACTCGTCAGGATGTCAGTAAGTGGAATGCATGGGATGACATGGCTCAAGATTTGTTTCGGCACTATCAGTACAATGTAGACATTATCCCAGGCTCCTCCTCCCTATCTCAGATAGAAAAGAAACCCGAGGGAAGTTTTGGGGAGTTTTGGCTCAGATGGGACGAACAAGTTGCTCAAGTCAGTCCTCTGATTGATAGAAAATATGTTGTTCAACCTCGCCAACGTTAGGATCCAGTGAGCATTCCTACTAAACACTTTCAGATTCAATACCGACCCCATGGACATCCTCGTACTCCATATAATCCTCACCAATGCTACTTTCCTCCACAAAATCCCCAAAGTCATACCCCACATTCCCAATACTCTATCCACAATGCACCGCCGTATGCTCCACACCTACGAAACCCACAACGGTTGGAACTGCCTCCATAAATGTCTTACCCGCCTCTACAAGCATGTCAACCACCTACCCTAAAGAGGTTCCAACCAAGGCCGGAGTACAAAATGAGAAGGCAGCAGCAAAGAAATAATTTTACGCCGATTGAAGAATCCTACACAAGCTTGTTTGAAAAGTTGAAACATTCTGGCCTGATTGAGCCGCTCCTTGGCTACACTCCGGACCCATATGCAAGAGGTTTTGATCCTACTAAACGGTGCATGTACCACTCTAATGTCCAAGGGCATAGCATTGAAGATTATCGTGCTTTGAAAAGGGAAATAGAAAGAATGGTTCAAGAAGGGATAATTGTGGTCCAAGGCAGTAATACCCCAAGTGTCACACATAATCCTCTATAGGTACATGAGAACGTACAAATTGTTGGGACGATTTACAATAACGAAAGGTTGGTCGAAGGAGTCAATGAGCCGCCTGTGAAGACAATGCGATTGAAGTTGGTGAAGGTCCCGGTAATTTTGATGTGCAACTCAATGGCTAAGACTTGAGCTTATTAATTAGAAAGCACCTCATTTCCTCGTCGGGAAGGAATCTTGGCAGTTCATTTTGACTTCTTTTCTGCTATCTAGTTATTTTGGGGTTGTAATCCAGATTTTATCTTGTTTATTTTGGTGATTCAAACCCTTCCATCCTCTTTTGCTTTTCTCTAGAACTCTTGTTAGTTAGTTTTGTGTCTCTGAGTTTGTCATCTAGGTTTGTTTCGGTGTTGTTCAAACCCTTCCATCCCTTGGTCAAATGAGATTTTGTTTTTCTGCTATTTGCAATATTCGTTAGTTCTTTTCTTGTATATTGTTCTTTTCAGGCCAGTTCTAGTGACATGACATGAATGCGGAGTTTTTAGCCAGATCTTGAAAGCCAATCTAATCATTGAATAATGAAACATGGTTTTGAATATGATAAAAGATGCGCTTGAGGAAACAATTAAAGATTCACACATGTTGAGATAACTTGAAGCTTGAATTGAGTGAAATTGAGGCAATTAGTATGAGAAATCAAGAGGTTGATAAAAGAATACAACAAGGGAATGTGTCTCAAACAGTTTGAGGTGGATCAGTCAGTGTTGAAACACATCCTTCCATATCAGGATGAAGCAAAGGGCAAGTTCGCCCCAAACTGGCAGGGGTCGTTCATCGTAACGAGAGTGTTGTCTAATGGTGCTTTGTATTTAACAGATATAGAAGGCAAATGTGTAGATATGACTATCAATTCAGATGTAGTCAAAAAGATATTATGTATGATTTCTTTGATTTAAATTGTGTTTGTTTGTACTTGGCATGTTTTGAAGATTGGAATGACAAAGGCATTTTATTCTGCTATCTAAACACTTTACCCTTTGTTACCCCTTTGAGTCTTATATATTTTCTTTCATACCCCTCTTTTGGAATCAGTAGCAAAGTTCAGAAACATGGACACAAAAGGTAAATAAAGAAGGAAAAGAGGAAAAGATAAGAGAAAAAGAGAAAGAAAGGAATGAAAAAGAGTGAAAAAAAGAAGAAAAAAAGAAAAGAAAAGAAAAAAGAAAAGAAAAGAGAAAAGTAACAACAATAAATCAATTCCTATGACATGAACTACGTTCGACCTGATTCCTTTTAAGGATACGTAGGCAGCCTCACGGTTCGGTCCCATCCTAAGAAACTGGGGCATAAGTTGCGGCTATATAAAAGGTCTGATTCCAAAGTTGTAATTGTGAACCCACTCAATTTGTTTTGAGCCTTTATCCTTTCTTTCTAACCCCATCCAAAGCCCGCATTACGGTCCAAAGAAAGACCTTCCAACTAATATTTGAGAGTGCCAAGTCAAGCGAGACAGAGGTATGATTCACACCAGGGGCAACACTCCGTGCCGCACAAAGGAAAACAAATAAATGAGGGAGTCCTGTTGGTGAAAACCCTCACGGGCACCCTAGGACGATGGACAGATAAGAGAAGTCAAAATGAGAGAGTCTTATTGGTGAAAACCTTCACGGGCACCATAAGGCGACAGTGAGTTGAGAGATAAACAAATGAGAGATTCCTATTGGTAAAAACCCTCACGGGCCCCCCTAGGATGACGAAAAGATGAGAGAAGTCAACATGAGAGAGTCTTATTGGTGAAAACCTTCACGGACACCGTAAGGCGATAGTGAGTTGAGAGATGAACAAATGAGAGAGGTCCATTGGTGAAAACCCATCAGGGCACCGCAAATCGAACAAGATCAGTGACTTGGCGAAGAGATTGGGTTATAGAGATCCCAGGCATAAGATATGACAACTGAAAGTTGATTGGTTGGACAGGCTGGGCTGACTAATCCGAAATGCATGTCATGATCATTGGAGTCAGCCGCTTCACTCAGATAAGTCTTTTTTCCATTCTTCTTCACATAGGTATCTTTGTTCAAATTTTCCTTCGTTCCTTCTGCCAAAAATCACTTCATTGTGCTCTTTGAGTCTATCTTTATAGGTCTCTTTCGAGTTAGCCCTTGTTGAACAAGCACGAAAGAATTCCAAAGCCTACTACCAGCTTTTAAATTGCACAAAGCGGAGTTCGGCCAAACACATCACAAGTGACATGATTCAGAATGAGCAGTATGGTGATAACTGAAGTTCAGGTGATAAGTTGATTCTTGAATTTTGAAAAATACAAAGGTTTGGCAACTTTCAGAATGAAAACACAATGCAACAAGTGGATGTAAGAGATTCAGGTCATCCAGAGGTTTTGTGGTCCAGTTTCAACCAAAAGGTCAAATAATCCCTTGCTGGACCGAAGCAGCTCATCGAAATGAAGCATGGCAGTGGCAAAAGCAGACACTCAGCAATGATGCCACAAACTAACCACCACGTTTTCAAACTAACAAGATTTTATTTGTCTTAAACAGGGGCAAGAAAATTTGTCTGATTTGCAGGGACCCTCCATGAGGAAAGCATGGTTCAGGGGCAAGGCATTTTGTTCTTTCTGCAGAGATCATCCAGAAAAGAGAGCATGGATCAGGTAAGTACATTTTAAGTTTTCAGGACCCGCCTAGATAATGGGATTTCATTTGAAGTTCTCAGGACCCTCCTGGAATATGGGACTTAGTTAAAATTCAAAACATCCATGAGTAACAACATCTAGCATTAAGCTCTACTTTGAGGAAATATAGTTGGTGTCAAAGTTTTCATTCTTAAGATGAGATTCAGTTTGAAATTTTCAGTAGCCTCATGGATAATCTGATTTGGTTTAAACTCTTAGAGATTTTGGGTAACATGATTCAACTAACACCCACAAATGTTCCTAGTACAAACTGGGGCAAAAACGTTTCTTTGTTTTATCTGTTTTGTTGTGACTGCAGGCACCCACCGGGAGAAAAGGGTCAACGTTCGGTTTATATTTTCAAGTTCAAGAGGCATCAGGAGCCCGCCTGAAGAACATGGTCAGTGTTTAACTTTTAACTCCCTAGTTCAAGAAGCATCAGGAGAGCCCACCTGAAGAACATGGGCAACTTTCAATCTTCAAGTTAGAGAGGCATCAGGAGCCGGCCCGAAGAACATGTTTACAATTTCAAGTCAGAGAGGCATCAGGAGGATCCCGCCTGAAGAATAGGGTCAACTTTCAATTTCAAGTTAGAGAGGTGTAAGGAGAATCCTGCCTGAAGAACAGGGTCAAATTTCAGATTACGAGTTCAAGTCAGAGAGGCATCAAGAGCCCGCCTGAATAACGGGGTCAGTATTCCGTTTTCAAGTTCGAGTTTTGGCAATCAGGCACCCACCTGGAGAACAAGGTAATACAATTCAAGTTTTTGGTAATCAGGTGCCCACCTGGAGAACAAGGGAACACAATTCAAGTTCTGGTAATCAGGCGCCCACCTGGAGAACAAGGGAATACAATTCGAGTTCTGGTAATCAGGCGCCCACCTGGAGAACAAGGGAATACAGTTCGAGTTTTGGCAATCAGGCGCCCACCTGGAGAACAAGGGAAAACAGTTTCAAGTTTTGGTAATCAGGCACCCACCTGGAGAACAAGGGAATACGGTTCGAGTTTTGGCAATCAGGCTCCCACTTGGAGAACAAGGGAATACAATTCAAGTTTTGGCAATCAGGCGCCCACCTGGAGAACAGGGGAATACGGTCTCAAGTTTTTGTCAATCAAGCGCCCACCTGGAGAACAAGGGAATAAAGTTCAAGTTTTTGGTAATCAGGCGCCCACCTGGAGGCAAGGGAATACAGTTCAAGTTTTTGGCAAACAGGCGCCCACCTGGAGAACAAGGGAATCCATTTCAAGTTTTTGGAAATCAGGCACCCACCTGGAGAACAAGGGAATGCAGTTTCAAGTTTGGTAATCAAGCGCCCACCTGGAGAACAAGGGAATACAGTTCAAGTTTTTGGCAATCAGGCGCCCACCTGGAGAAAAGGGGAGTACAGTTTCAAGTTGTGGAAAACAGGCGCCCACTTGCAGAACAAGGGAGTACATTTTCAAGTTGTGAAAATCAGGAGCCCACCTAGAGAACAAGTAAATACAGTTAAAGTTTTGGCAATCAGGCGCCCACCTGAAGAACAAGGGAACACAGTTCAAGTTTTTGTCAATCAGGCGCCCACCTGGAGAACAAGGGAATACATTCAAGTTTTTGGTAATCAGGCACCCACCTGGAGAACAAGGGAATACAGTTCAAGTTTAATCAGGCGCCCACCTGGAGAACAAGGGAATACAGTTAAAGTTTTGGCAATCAGGCGCCCACCTGGAGAACAAGGTAATATAATTAAAGTTTTGGTAATCAGGCGCCCACCTGGAGAACAAGGGAATACAGTTAAAGTTTTGGCAATCAGGCGCCCACCTGGAGAACAAGGTAATATAATTCAAGTTTTGGTAATCAGGCGCCCACCTGGAGAACAAGGGAATACAGTTCAAGTTTTGGCAATCCGGCGCCCACCTGGAGAACAAGGGGATGCAGTTTCAAGTTTTGGTAATCAGGCGCCCACATGGAGAACAAGGAAATACAGTTCAAGCTTTTGGTAATCAGGCGCCCACTTGGAGAACAAGGTAATACAACTTCAAGTTGTGGAAATCAGGCGCCCACCTGGAGAACAAGGGAATACAACTTCAAGTTGTGGAAATCAGGCGCCCACTTGGAGAACAAGGGAATACAGTTTCAAGTTGTGGAAATCAGGCGCCCACCTGGAGAACAAAGGAATACATTTCAAGTTTTTGGCAATCATGTGCCCACCTGGAGAACAAGGGAATACAATTCAAGTTTTTGGCAATCAGGCGCCCACCTGAAGAACAAAGGAATACAGTTTCAAGTTTTGGCAATCAGGCGCCCACCTGGAGAACAAGGGAATACAATTCAAGTTTTTGGCAATCAGGCGCCCACCTGAAGAACAAAGGAATACAGTTTCAAGTTTTGGCAATCAGGCGCCCACCGGGATAACAAGGGAATATAGTTTGAGTTTTGGCAATCAGGCGCCCACCTGAAGAACAAGGGAATACAGTTTCAAGTTTTGGCAATCAGGCGCCCACCTGGAGAACAAGGGAATACAATTCAAGTTTTTGGTAATCGGCGCCCACCTGGAGAACAAGGGAACATAATTCAAGTTCTGGTAATCAGGCGCCCACCTGGAGAACAAGGGAATACAGTTCAAGTTTTTGGCAATCAGGCGCCCATTTGGAGAACAAGGGAATACAGTTCAAGTTTTTGGAAATCAGGCGCCCACCTGGAGAACAAGGGAATACAGTTCAAGTTTTGGCAATCAGGCGCCCACCTGGAGAATAAGGTAATACAGTTTCAAGTTTTTGGTAATCAGGCGCCCACCTGGAGAACAAGGGAATACAGTTTATGTTTTTGGCAATCAGGCGCCCACCTGGAGAACAAGGGAATACAGTTCAAGTTTTTGGTAATCAGGCGCCCACCTGGAGAACAAGGGAATACAGTTCAAGTTTTTGGTAATCAGGCGCCCACCTGGAGAATAAGGGAATACATTTTATGTTTTGGCAATCAGGCGCCCACCTGGAGAACAAGGGAATACAGTTTCAAGTTGTGGAAATCAGGTGCCACCTGGAGAACCAGGGAATACAGTTCAAGTTTTTGGAAATCAGGCGCCCACCTGGAGAACAAGGGAATACAGTTTCAAGTTGTGGAAATCAGGTGCCACCTGGAGAACCAGGGAATACAGTTCACGTTTTTGGAAATCAGGCGCCCACCTGGAGAATAAGGGAATACAATTCAAGCTTTTGGCAATCAGGTGCCCACCTGGAGAAGAAGGGAGTACAGTTCGAGTTGTGAAAATCAGGCGCCCACCTGGAGAACAAGGGAATACAGCTTCAAGTTGTGGAATTTAGGTGCCCACCTGGAGAACAAGGGAATACAGTGTCAAGTTGTGGAAATCAGGTGCCCACCTGGAAAACAAGGGAACCCAAATCAGAATTCAATTCGCGTTAGCAACAACAGAAGCTCGCCCAAGAATGCGAGTCGACAATATGAGATGATCAACAGAAGTAGTCTCAATCTAGAATAAAAGAAGAAAAACAAAAAAAGAAGTATCCAAGTGCAGAAGCAGAGACAAGATATGGATTGCTCAAGACATGACTGAGTCACAAGCTTTGCATGTCCCGTTGTGCTTCGTCTAAATCGTGGAGGAATAAATCAGCACCTGCAACTAGCAAGCGCCAAGGTTCAAATTTAAAGTCTGCATCAAGACCATTCAAGACTCAAGATCAAGCTTCAGAAGACTTATAGATAGGAATCTTGTAACTCATAGTTGACAGGTTTAGTTAGTCTTTTTCATTTTTGATTTTGATGTAATAACAGGGCCGTGGACCGGAACCTCGACGGAATGGAACCTCGGTCGGCTTTTTCACCTCGGTATACTCCATCACTCTTCCTACCTCTGAACTACATGTGGCCTGATTCCTTTATATCCAAGGATATGTAGGCAGCTCAGATACCAGGGCTCAGTCACATTCTCATTTTCTTTAAGTTTTTGGTCTCTCTAAATAAGGGTCAGGTAAAAAAACACGTCTAGTCATTCTTTGTCTAAAAACTCTTCGTGTTTCCAGTCAAAGAGGGGTAGCTGTAGACGTGTAATGTTTTACCCTCCCAGAGATTTTATACATTTTAGCGTTTAATATTTAGTTTAGGCCTAATATCGTCATTTTAGATAGTTTTAACTCTTTTACTTTATTTTAAGTACAAAAATACAAAAAATACAAAAAATGAGTTTATTTTCATATTTAATTAATTAAGTTTTAATTAATATTTTTAGAATTATAAATTTTGTATCATTTTTAAAAGGAAGAGTGGGTTTTTGGGTTGTAAAGTCCATTTTTTGGTCTTTGGCCCAATTTTGAAAGCCTATTCCCCTTAGCCCAATACCCACTAACCTAACCCTAAAACCTATACTCATTCTTCAAATACACTAGACCCTTCATCTACATAGACCGGACAACCTAATAGAAGAAGAACCTTCAGCAGCCCCCGTGGCTACCTCATCTTCTCTCCCCCCGGAACTCCTACATAGCCACCCTCACCCGTCTTTCTTCCAAAAACAATCAGCAGCAACACATGCCCACAAACACAAAGCATGAACGAATCAGACGAAAAGCATAAGAAGGCTATCACCAACCCGAAATAACCCCAAATCGCCATTCCCTGTCATTGAGTTTGTCAATCTCGTTTTACTGGTTTAATTCGAGTCCTCCGGCGAGTTTGGAGGTCGCCAAAGGTCGTTGTTTGAGGCTGTTTTCCGTTCGAGGTTGCTGCCGGTCTTCGGTCGAAGTTTCTGTTTCTGGTCATGTACCGGAGTCAATGTCACGACCCAAAATCCCAATCTGAGTCGTGATGGCGCCCAACGGCGGGGTTAGGCAAGCCAACAATAATTACACCAAGTGATACCTTTCCCATCTAGTTAAACAGTCAAAGATTCCCAATTTATAACGACAAACATGATACTAGCCTTGAGCGGAAGTGAAATCCTAGTAGATACAAGCTGAAATAAAATGCATACATAGATATACATCCCAAAACCCCAAAATATAAATATACACTACGCGTGTGTGCCAGGAACTAGTGTCACGAGTGTCATGGGCAACTACTGAATATACAATGACTACAATATATACAGAGTCTCCGTCTGAATGAAATGAGCGGAGAAATGTAACAAAGGAGCTCCAGGGTGCTGCTAGGAAGTCGCCGAGAAAGCAGCTCACCGAGAAGTATGACCACGGTATCAATATCTAGCGCCGGCCTGATAGTCAGACGTGCCAGCCTCCGGACCTGTACAGTCAAGTACAGAAAAGAAAAGAAAGTGCAGCATGAGTACATATTACATTGTTAATCCGCCGTGGCGTACGGCCCGCTCCCTTATATTTCACAATTTCATTTCAAATCCGTCGTGGTGTACGGCTCGCTCCCTTATATTTCACAATTTCATTTCAAACCCGTCGTGGCGTACGACCCGCTCCCTTATATTTCACAATTTCATTTCAAATCCGTCGTGGCGTACGGCCCGCTCCCTTATATTTCACAATTTTATTTCAAATCCGCCGTGGCGTATGGCACGCTCCCTTATATTTCACAATTTCATTTCAAATCTGCCGTGGCGTACGGCCCGCTCCCTTATATTTCACAATTTCATTTAAAATCTGCCGTGGCGTACGGCCCGCTTCCTTATATTTCACAATTTCATTTAAAATCCGCCATGGTGTACGGCCCGCTCCCTTATATTTTACAATTTCATTTCAAATCTGTCGTGGCGTACGGCCCGCTCCCTTATATTTCACAATTTCATTTCAATGGACCTCAGAAGAACAACATGATGCAAAAAAATATAATTTCGTTGGAAATATAGCATTACAATAAATCATAAGAGCATTTCAACGAAAAAAAAGAAACATATTTAAGGCATTGCAAGGAAACATACAAGGCATGATGTGGGCCTAACTACCCGGACATAACAATAATAGCCGCTACGTACGGACTCTCGTCACTTGGCGCGTACGTAGCCCCCAAACAAGTCAAACATAGCATGTACATCACCTATGGGGACGATTCCCTCTTACAAGGTTAGAAAGGAGACTCACCTCGTGTCGAATCTACCCCTCGGACCACAATTGCGCCCGAAACTCCGAATTCTATACCCGAGGACTTGCAACTAGTCAAAAGATATATAATAACATCAATGCATGTACAATGTGATAACTCATCTTAGTTATTCAATAAAATCGCTATTCTTGAAGAATTCTTAATTTCCAACTCCGGCCTCTCATGGCCAAATTCCAAAAAATTTCGAAGGAATGAACTACCCGAAGCCTAAGGATCGAAATTACATAATTTATTTAGGAATTTTAGGCAAAAAAAGAAGTTTCACTATTTTCCCAAAACCCCACATTTTTCTATCAATTCCTATGAATTTTAAGATAATTGGAAGAGGATTTTATTTGAATTTGATGTTAAAAGTCATGAAAAACGGACTAGGAATCACTTACCTTGATGAGTTTGAACTTGGGCAGTCCTTTCCCTAGCTTGGAGGAGCTCTAATGGAGGTTGGGTATTGAATAATGTAGAAGAATCCCGTAATTGGACATTTAAGTACTGCCCAGGAAAACCTTCACTGCGATCGCGACACCGGGCCTGCGATCGCGAAGTCCAACAGGCCGGACCTCTGCGATCCCGGCAGAGGTCCTGCGATCGCGAAGAACAATTGGCAAGACCTTTGCGATCGCAGCAGGGGTCCTGCGATCGCGTAGAACAAACTCACCCGGCCGAGACGCTACTCAATGCGATCGCAAGAAACGGGCTGCGATCGCGAAGGTGTGGAACCCAGACCTCTGCGATCGCAAAGGGGAAGCTGTGATCGCCTAGAGCAATCGACAGCCCAGCAAAATCCTTCTCCGCGATCGCAACCCACCTTTTGCGATCGCACAGAAGGAAACCAGACAACAGATTTTCTGGTTTTCTAACTTAGCTTCCGGGGTCCAAATCACACCCGAGCCCCTCGGGACCCCGTCCAAAAGCACCGGCGTATTCGTGATATAGACTCGCTCGAACTCTCGGAACATGAAAAACAACAACGGAACTCGAAATCAAACCCCAAAATCAAATTAATCAAACTTAAGAACTTTGAAATTGTAGAATTCACTTCAACGCGCCGAACCGGTCTAAACTACTCGGAATGACTTCAAAATTTGCAGATAAGTTATAAATGGCACAACGGAACTATTTCCGGTCTCGGAATTTAAATCGGACCTCGGGAACATAAAATCACATTCCAAACCAAATTTCAAATTCTTTAAAAACCTCAAAACTTCATTAACTTCAATCTTCCGCCTTTTGATCCGAAACCAATCAAATTAAGTCTGTTTCTTACCAAATTTCACAGATAGCTTGAATAATACATATTGAACCTGCTCCGGGCTCCGAAATCATAATACGGGCCCGGCAGCACGGGTTTCACATCAAAGTTCATTTTCATAAGCCTTTAATATTTTCATAAAAAAAATTTCTTTAAAAATTCATTTCTCGGACTTGGGTCCTCGGAATTCGATTCCGGGCATACGCCCAAGTCCCATATTTTCCTACGGACCTTCCGGAACAGTCGGATCATAGATCCGGGTCTGTTTACCAAAAATGTTGACCAAAATCAACTTTATTCAATTAATTATCACAAATTTAACTCTTAATCAAGTTTTTTACATAAAGGCTTCCCGGCTACGCGCTCGGGATGCGCACGCACATCGAGGTGAGATTAAATGGAGGCTTTCGGGCCTCAGAACACAGTCCAAATTAGATGCACATAAGATGACCCCTTATTGGGTCATCACAATCTCCCCCTCTAAAATAAACGTTCGTCCTCGAACGGACGTAGAATTGTACCTGAAGTGCCGAATAGCTGTGGATACCTGCTCCGCATGCCCTCCTCGGACTCCCAAGTCGCCTCACCGACAGGTTGGCCCCTCCACTGGAGCTTTACGGCAGAAATTCTCTTAGACCTCAACTGGCGGTCCTACCTATCAATAATAGCGATTGGCTCCTCCTCGAAGCCCGACTTCTCATCTAACTGAATAGTGCTGAAATCAATCATGTGAGAGAAATCGGCATTATATCTCCGGAGCATGGATACATGAAATACTGGATGAACTCTCGATAAGGCAGGAGGTAGAGCGAGCTCGTAAGCAACCTCCCCAACTCGCCTCAAGACCTCAAAAGGGCCTATAAACCTAGGGCTTAGCTTGCCCCTCTTCCCGAATCTCATAACGCCCTTCATCGGTGAAATCTTCAACATAACCTTATCTCCCTCCATAAATGCTACATCACGCGCCCTTTGATACGCGTAACTCTTTTGTCTGGATTGAGCTGTACGGAGCCTCTCCTGAATAATCTTCACCTTTTCCAAGGCATTTCTCACTAGATCTGTACCATATAGCTTGGCC
>ML253363.1:429-80853 GCA_005239495.1 Nicotiana undulata
GGTTAGGCTTGGCACTTACTCAGTACATGGGGTCGGTTGTACTGATACTACACTGCACTTCCTTGTGTTGTGCAGACCCTGCTACCGGACCCCGTGGAGCGTTCTGAGGGAGATACCTTCAGTCCACGTCAGAGCTTCGAGGTATACACTGGCGTTCGTGGATCCCGAGGCTTCTCTCCTTTACCGTTTCATTGTCTTTCTTCTTATTTCCAAGACAGTATTGTATTTTCATTTTCAGACTTGTATTTAGCATTCCAGTAGTTAGTCCGTGAGATTGTGACACCCCAGTTTTGGGAAGTTTACGTTATCTTATGATTGTTATGTTTTCTCTTTTCCGCATTCAAGTTTTCTTAATTTTATTATCGATGTTGGAAAGATTATTGTTGGGAAGGGTACGTTATTGATGTACGGTGAAACTTGTTTCCCAGTGTGTGATGGAAATTGGTTGAGGCTGATGAATTTAGCATTTCATTTCGTACTAAATGATTTTTTATTGCTATTACAAGTTATACGTTGGCTGGCCTAGCGGGTTCAACGTTAGGCGCAGTCACGGCCTAAAGGGTGGGAATTTGGGTCGTGACAAAATTACTACAGCCTAAAGCAAAAGAATATTGTATTATTACAATCGTACTCGACGAGGTTTAATCTCTTGAAATATTTTTACAATATCGTCATTAGATATAGTACTAAATACATCTTTTTCTACATAAGGCACCAATCAACCACTCAAAAGTTCATCATTCATTCGATTCCGCATGTCATTCTTGATAAACTTCATTGTCGAAAAAGCTCTTTCAACCGAGGCAGTGGCAACTGGTAAAAGCAAATCAAATTTCACCAAGCAGAATACAAGAGGGAAGTTTAAATGCTTCTTTGTCTGAACCAATTTTCTTGAAAGATCACAAAGTCCATTCAAATTGGAGAAACTTTCATCAATATCACGAACATCAATAATGTATGTCACAAGTTTATTCTCAAGAGCACCATACTAACTTCATCAAAGTCATCAAAATATAATTCAGCCATTTTCATGATCTTCTTGATGTCAAAACTAGAAAATGAGTCAATTGGATTCAAAAAAGCAACTCCATGAAGCAAATTAGTAGTCACTTCGTCAAAACGACCATTGAGTTCTTGAATTTGTCAATCAATAATCTTACAAAACACATCAACACGATAATAATGCAAAATAGTATGATTGGTAGATTTACGTCGGGATCTTAAAGAGTTAACGTATGGCTCATCAAAATTAGGTATCAAAATGTCATACTTGATACAAAATGTAGATACTTTTTCAATAAGTAAATCCCAATCATCTTCTCTTAAATATTGAAACCTTCTCTTTGCTACTTCTACAACTAGCATGGCATCTGCAATATCTTGCTCCTTTTTTGTAAGGTCATGCGTGATTGCTAAAACATCGCTCATAAAATGCAACATGAATGCAACCTCAAATGTTTGACAAATTTTGAGATATCTTATTGCCTTGGCTCTCTCATCCATCAAACGTGCATCAACAACAAGTGCTTCAAGAACATCAAAAATAGAGCCAAACATAAGAATAAAAATTTTAAAATATTTGTAATGAGATCCCCAACGAGTATCACAAGTTCTTGAAAGACCAAGTTCTTTATTTAAGTCTCTATCGGTTTTAAGCTCACCCATATATCTAATGCCTCTTCAATTCTTTCCTTTTGAGATTCTCGAAATTCATCCATACGCTTAAAAGAAGATCGCAACACATTCAAAATATTTGAGACCAAAATTACAAGTTTTCCTACTTGAATACATTTCTTTGAAACCGCAACAAGAGTTAATTGAACTTGGTGAACAAAACAATGAATAGAATGAGCCGATCTACTTTCTTACCGAATCAACATTTTAAGGCAATTAAACTCACCTTGCATTTTGCTTGCTCCATCGTAACATTGCCCACGAACATATGATATACTTAAGGAATGTTTAGCAAGTAAATAAACAATTGCCTTCTTTAGAGATGAAGCACAAGTATCTTTGACATGAACAATATCAATAAGTCGCTCCACTACAATTCCTATTCTATCAACATATCGCAAGACAATAGCCATTTGCTCCTTTCGCGACACATCAAAAGATTCATCAACTAATAAGGCAAAGTAGTCAAAATTTAATTCTTTAATGATAACCTTAATTGTTTCCATCTTATATGCAGTCGCAGTGTCTTTTTGAATCATTGGAGAAATCATCTGATCATTTTGAGCAGCATATTCCAATACATAATCATGAATTTTATCACATTCTTTTGCATACCATGAGAGAATTTCAAGAAAATTATTCCTGTTAAATGATGTTTTAGATTCATCATGACCCCAAAATGCAAATACTTGCTTCATTAGAAGTCTTATGACATTAACCGAAGCAGTTAAGCTAATCCAGTAATCATGCTTAACTTGATCAGATTGCTTCTCAAATGCAAATATGATGGACTGTTGTTGCCGTAGTAGATCTACACATTTCTTTTTTGATTTGGTTATGAAATCTACTTGACCCACCAACATGCTTATTAAAGCTCTTCTTTTTGTTCCAACTCTTAAACCCTATGCTCGAAAATACATCACCTCCACCTTGATGAATGTTATCGTCTTTAAACAAATAACAACTCAAACAATATGCCGCATCATTACTTATACTATACTCCAACCACTCATGATAATCATCAAACCATTAGGATTGAAACGAAGCATTACTCCATAAAAATCTGTTTGAGGAAAGTTATGTTCTCGAGGTTGACAAGCACCTATTTGAATGTATGCTTTTCTAATCACATCGCGGAGGTTTGGAAGGTAGTCCAAGATTTGAGTTCTTTCTGTCGGATCGGGATTTAAAGTTTCAAGATTAATTTGTTATCTTTGAGAAGAGTGTAGTGGTACTTCCGATTGGTTGGCATCTTCTTCCAGGTTAGATTGATTATTAGTGGCCAAATTTGATTTTGGTACTGCATCTTCTTCCAAGTTAGATTGATTATGAGCGACCAAACTTGATTTTGGTACTTTGGGAAAAAACTGCGTCATTGATTTTTGATTCTGAATTATAAAACAAAATTTAATTAGAAGAAATACAAGTAATTATTTTTATAAAATATCACAATTCATAGTTATAACAATTGTTAAGTTGGCCAAGGTTTCCTGAATTTTGGTACATGAACTTTCACTCCATATCTTGTTTCCCAATATTATATTGATTATACAGGAACTCTTTTTGTTTCACTGGAATTAATCATTTCCTTCTGATGTATGTTTCATTACAAATACATACTGCAAAGAAACACTTAAAAGTCCAAGATGCTCACAGAGTCAAGTCGCAATCCCTAGATTAAAAAATTAAAACACAAACAACCAAATACATAAACATCATTTAATGTAACAAGGAATAAGAAGCACATAATTTGCACTTTAAATAATCACAATAGAGCAGAGTTCAACTTTCACAGCCCATTTCCCACTCTTGTTTGTCCTCCAATTCTATTTTGTAGTTTTCTCTTTTCCTTTTTCATCACAATCTTTAAGCATATTTGAAAGAACTATGGCATCTGGAATTATATAAAAATAAAAGCTTTTAGATATTCAAGGAAAATATTTGTATTGTCCTCCATTAAATTAATTTGGTGAAAGTTATAGAAAGACATTTTTTAAATTCCAAAAAGGCAAAGAAATAGAGTACAGGAACTTACCGTGGCTGCCATGACAGGCAAAGATCAGCAGCGATTTGCAAACAAGACTAATGACATGAGTCGGCGTCTCGGCTACAAGAATGAGCTCTAGCAATTTGAGAATATGAGTCGTGAGAGTCTGAGAGATGTTCCCTTTTAACTTTTGAAATTAGAGATTTCTTTAATCCCAATTGCCCTCATGCGTCGTTTATTAATTTAAAAAAATAAATACTTACGGATATTAAAACGACGTCGTTTGATGTTTGTTTAAAAATTAAAAAAACTGTAAAAGATAAGTTATGTCGCGACCGAAAATGGAACTTGCAACCTTCAGTAACTTTTGACACCCCTTAACCATTGCACTGGAGGTTTGTCTTGTATCAAGGGTTGTCAACGCATTATATATATTTAAACCTATCTATATAGTGTAATTTTCTATCGAAAGGGTGTCAGTTGACACCCCTCGGGCAAGGGTAGCTCCGCCGCTGCTTTAAACGAATGCTTCATCGACTCTTCGTTGTGTTTCTTTATCCTTACATTTTAGCTCACTTTTTTCTCCCGAAAGATCTCTTAAAAAGTATTATTTCATTCTCGTATGACCAAAAATATAGATCTTGGTTCAATAAAGAGGAATTAATCTTAGTTAACAATAATATCATAAAGATAAAGCCATCCATGTCAAGGCCAAATGATTAGTATATTTTATCCGCATGACAATGAATGTAAGCAATGATAACAATATTCAATGATCCAAAAGATGGAATATGTCATTAAATAGTAATTAAATAACATTTAAGTAAACAAAACGTGTGAGTCACCCGAAAAGGGATGAGATCAATGGATATTCTTTCTGACAATGAAGAATGATTGATAAGCCTTTGAACACTTAGGATGTTCTTGGATCCGGTAAAAATATAGACAAGAATCTTAGTAAAAAGGTTATTTTTGTATGTTTGCAATAGGAGAAGATTCTCTCTATAAAGTCAATGTATTTTTTACAAACGAGTATCCCATGTACCATATTATTATGTCTCTTTTTATTTACAGGGAACATATTCCTAAAAACCCTAATAGTACAAGTGCAGAGAGTATCCACTAGAATATTCTCTTTAGTGTCCTATCTTGAACTAGTCGTTATAACTCTATCAAGGATGTGCGACCTCGACCTTGATCTTTGATGACTCCTCGACCTTAATCCTTGCCGACTCTTCGACCGCAACATTCATTGTTTCTGGAACCACTTCGACCCTGGGCAGGTCTCTATTATAATCGCATCGGTGACACGTGGCGGCCTGTGAATACCTCATTAATGCTAACACGATTCAATCATATTAGAGATATTTTTTGACCCATACAAGTTTGGCGTAGGCATGCAAAATTTATTGAATTTAGATTCAATAAAATAATTTGGACTATATTTTAAATTCAAGATATATTGGTCCAAATAAATATTTTGGGCTAATAATTGAATTAATTATATAATTTCAGTAAGTATTGATTAAATAAATAAGTCTTAATCCATTGGGCTGGCCCATTTAATTGGGCTAAGTGATGAGCCTACTTCATTAAGCCCAAGATGTCATCTTCCTAGAGGCCGAGGTTGGTGCCACGTCTCAAATGACGTGGCACGTCAAGTCAAGCAAAAGAGCCATTGGGATCATGCCACGTGTCAAAATGACAAGGCATGCCAAGTCAAATTAAAAGGCCAATGAAACCGCGCCACATGTGCAAGTGGCATGTTACGGTCAATCAAATGCGGCCTTGTCACTCTTCAATTTGATTGGTCGGAAAGAGTTCATTATCATTGAAACTCTTCACAACTATAAATAGGAGTCTTCATAACTCAGAAAAGACACCAGAAGTTATAACAAGAAGACACAAGGGAGCTCGTGGATCAAAAGTTACAATTCTAGACCATCATTAATAGTATTATACTAACAACCCGAAGGTTTTTTTAGTTCGTACATCATTAAAATAATAACTTCTAGACCATTGTAGAAATGATAAAGAAAGAGTGAGAAAAATAAATAAGCAGTTAAAGAGAGTAAGCAAATATTCCGAAAAAAATTCAAAAAAGACAGCTTAAGGATCCATTAACAATGTATCAAATAACAACATTAAGGTCCAAATTCAGTGATTTAAATAACAACATTAAGTTTCAAAATTCGGTGATTTTTAAGAATTCCAGATCAATGGATCTTTCTTATTATCTTATCAATTACCCATTTTGATTCACAAAATAAAAATAAGAGTATAATATAACAATTTTTGTCACTGATCTTATGAATTTCTTTACATAATTTTGTCGATCTCGATTTGAATACTCCCGTCAAATCGATCAAAAGGTCTTGTTTTGGATACTTGATTATAACTTCGATTAATGCATTCGACTAATTTTCCTGTTGAGTTTAAACATGTATATAATTTTATAATCACTAATTCATTAATTTAAAGTTGTATAGTATATAATTTGTTAAAGTAAAAATACTTCCTACTAAAAAAAAAGGTTTCACGGTTATCCAAATTGAGACTTCTAAATAAGAACTAAGGGGTCGTTTGGCAGGAGATATTAGAAAAACTAATGCAAGCATTAGCTCTATTCATTATTAATATTTTATTTGGTACATTTTTTCAATATGTGCATAACTAATACTAATATATCATACTTGGCATTATCCTATCCATAAGTAACGCATAGAAAATCATGTCATTAGTAATATTAAGGCTATTAATGCATGTTTTAGCATGGTTAAAGACAAAATTATCCATAAAGTCCCTAAAAGCTAGAGAATATTGAGGGCATTTTTGTAAACATCTATTTTTCTTAAAAATTATGCAATGCATTATAATTTTAATACACCACACCAAACAGTAGATAAGAAATAATATATGCATAATTAATGCTTGCATTACTAACCCATACAATACTAATATATCTTATTCCGCACTATTTTTATATCCCCTACCAAACCACCCCTAAAGATCTTTCCTCCTGCATTGGCGATCGGACTAAGAGCTCGTTTGGATGGGCTTGTTGCAAGTGACTTTTAAGTCATAAGTTAAAAAAATTAGCTTCTGACTTATTTTTATCATTTTAGCTTAAAAATCACATGCTTAAAAGCACTTTTTAACTTTATTCAAACACTATAAAGTGACTTAAAAACTATTTTGAATTAAAAGTAATTTAAAATAAATCAATTCAAACGGGCTCTAATTTAAGATAACAGCCAAAACAACTTTTGTTTGATAAAAGAAAGGTCGGCGGCCAGCTAGACCAACCACCGGCCTAGGATGGCGGTCCTACGTTTGAACCAAATAGGATTGACGTGGAAATTAGCAAGACCACCTCAAATATACCAGACTGGATGCCGACATTTTTTGGCTGGATTCCATTACTCACCAGACGTCCAGACCCCATCTACTAGTTCTTCTTTTTTAGCAAAGAAAAAGTTTTGCTTTCAAACTTCCACATCTGATTCTTTCTACTTGTTTTTATATGGAGTATTTTTTTATTCAAATTTTAAATTGTAGTTTTCCCTTTTAATTAAAGTTGCTTAGTTGGCAATCTTTTGCTTTGTTGAGAATCTTCCAAGATGACCTGGACTGGTTAACATCCACCTCCTTAATTTGAAAAATTAACTTTGGCATCATCATTTTGTTCATGTCTTGTTTATTTACTCCCTAATGAAGAATATTTATTTTGAGAGGTTGCGGTTGTTAATTTTATTATTATTTAATAATGTTGAGTTCATTAACAAGAGAATTTCCCGAGGAAAAAAGACGAGAATTCCCGCATTTAGATAATCACCTTCGAAACAGTTGTTTTCTATTTAATACATTCCTAATATTATTTTCAATATGCACAAATCTTTAAAGATGCTTTTCTCAGCATAATATCCTTTCTAAGGGTTCATCTACATATCTTTAGTTGTTTACTTAAGATAGTACCTAAAAGGCCATTCACCAAGGAGAGGAAGAGAGACTTGCATATGATGTTCATCGACTTAAAAAAGACATACGATAAAGTTTCGACGGAGGTTTTGTGGAGATATTTGGAAGCTAGAGGTGTACATGTTACCTACATTAGGGTGATTAAGAATATGTATGATGGAGCAAAGACCCGAGTAAGGACGGTGGGAGGAGACTCATACCATTTTCCAGTCATGATGGGGTTGCACCAAGGGTCAGCACTCAGCCCTTTTTTGTTTGCCCTGGCGATGGACGTTCTGACGCGCCACATCCATGGAGAGGTGCCGTGGTGCATGTTATTTGCAAATAATACATTGAGTTGATTGATGAGACACGAGGCGTTGTGACGCGAGGTTAGAGTGTGGAGGCTGACCCTAAAGTCTAAAGGTTTCAACTTGAGCAGGACCAAGATAGAATATTTGGACTGTAAGTTTATTGATCAGACTCAGGGAGGGGAAGGGGAGGTGAGGTTGGACTCGCAATTCATCCCTATTAGAGGAAGTTTTAAGTACCTTGTGTCTATTATTCAGGGAGATGGGGAGATTGATGAAGATGTCACTCTTCGTATTGGGGCAGGACTGATAAAATGGAGACTCGCTTCTGGTATTTTGTGTGACAAGTGTATTGGTGGAAAAAAGATGCCAAGCGTGGAATGCTAGTAAGCTGACAAAGCATGACACGTGGTACAATGGCGTAGTGACAGCTGGCGTGCTCAATTAGTGAAATTAAGGATACAAGGAAGGTACAGGAGAAATACCCACGAGATAGTACCGAACAAAAGATCGAGCCTAAACAGTTGTCAAGGAAGAGGCGCGAACGGAATGAATCAAGGTAAAAAAGGAGGGAAGATACATGAACAAGAAATAAATAAGGAAAGGGAATCAGAATAATTGTAAGGCATTTATAGCTACGAATGTGTCAACTATGGTTATCAATAATAACGAGCAATCAATACAATTAATGCTCATAATGAATTCGTCTTAAATAGGGAAAAATGTTGTGATTGTACACCCCTATATAAGGATAGAGATTTTCACTTGTAAGGACAAGTTCCAAGTACTACTGAAATATACTTTACAATCTCTTGCTTTACTAAAGCTTTCTCATTAATTTAGGGATTAACTGTCGCTTCATTCTTTATTTCTTTTTGTCAATTTACATTATTACTTTTGTTATTTTTCCAAACGGGTTGTTGAGGAAGTAAGATAAACATTGGTTATCAGTAATCCGATTTCTTCTAAATATAGGCTTTGACTGAAAATCCTATTGTTTAGTTAAACAAATTGGTTCTGTTACCGGAAATCTGATAATATTTTCACTTTCCAAATTCTTCTTTCTCACAACCAAACTATGTCAATTGGTAACGACAATAACCAACTGAACCCACAAGAGGGAACATCACCACACCACTCTCCAACAGGATCCCCTTGTCAGTACCGTGAAAGATCACCTGAGAGATCTACATCACACGCTAATGATCAACAAGTGGATGAACAAACTGTCGAACAAGATGTTTTAAAACAATTGATTGCAGAGAACGTGAATAGTGCTCTTTAAGCCTTTGTTAGGGGGTTGCCTAACGCGACACAAACTCCTCCACCAGTCAATACAACGACTTTAGAAACCCCACGCTCGGGGTTCGACAATTCTTGTAGCGGAGGAATTCCCTACCAATCTCGCGATGGGAGGTCAAGTACACCTAATAACTCAGATTAACAATGTTTGGTACTAACTTTGCAGAAACAGTTGAAAGGGAAGAATGTCGCATAGAACAAATACCTGGCGTACCTCATGTGATAAAAGGAGTAGATATTGATAAATATTCACAGCAGCCCTGAAAGCCAAGTGCGACTCATTTGCCAATTCCTAAAAAAATTAAAATGCATGATATTCCAAAATATGATGGAACAACCGACCCTCGAGATAACGTAATTGCGCTTGCAACTGGCGTGAAGAGCAATAATTTAACCAAGCAGGAAATCAAATAGGTTTTGGTTAAGAAATTTGGAGAAACACTCACGAAAGGAGCACTAGCATGGTATTCTCTTTTACCTGAAAACTCTATTGATTTTTTTGTTGAGCTTGCAGATTCATTCATAAAAGCACATTTGGGATCTCGTAAGGTTTAAAAAAAGATGAAAGACATCTTTAAGGTAAAACAAGGAGATACATAATTACTTAGGGTATTTGTGGATAGATTCCAATGGGAGAGGATGATGCTACCACGAGTACCTGATAATTAGGCAGTTATGGCATTTGTGAGCAATTTAAGCGAGAAAAGTTCAGAAGCTGCAAGGAGACAGAAGGAAAGTTTGTGAGGTTTTTCTGCAACAACGTGGAATGATGTGTACAACAGGTACAACACAAAGCCGCGGATAAAAGAAGATACAGTTTCACAGCTAATGGTTGATGAAAGAGCAGGATCAAGACGTTCATAATCCGGAAAAAGTTCGAAAAAAACAGGTGCGAACCTTACATGGGACCTGTAGGGCGAGATTTATGGTCTAAACAGGAAAACATACAATCTGAGTCCAGATAAAGGCAAAAAGATGTGGGTTCATCATCCAAATTCAAAATAGAACGGGATGTGCGAGGCAGTGATTCCAATACACATGCGAGGATCGGAGATTACAGTTTTAATATTAGTACCTCCGAGTTAGTAGTTGTTTTAAGAAGTATAGGAGATAAGGTGTGGTGGCCTAAGGAAATTATATCAAACCTGAGCAAAAGAAATCCAGATTTCTGGTACAAATTTCACAACGATCATGGCAATAGAATAGCAGATTGTAGGTTATTATAAGGCGAAGTTGAGCATTTGTTGAAGTTGGGTTATTTAATTGTCTTGTTTAGTGAGTGTCACGGCCCAAAATCCTAACTCAGGTTGTGATGGTGCCCAACACTGGGGTCAGGCAAGCCAACACTTGAATTTATAGTGAATTTCCTTTATTTGACAAAACGTTCAAATACTTGCTACATTTAAGATTGTAACATTAAGTGGAAATAGTTAAATTAACCAACTTAAAAAAAAGTAACCATAAAGGATCCTGAACCAATATATATATATATATATATATATATATATATATATATATATATATAGTCCCAAAATACGAAATGTCTACTACGTGTGTGCCAAGAACTAGTGTCACGAGTCTACAGGCGGATTAGTAGAATATACAAAAGATAGAACAAATTGTTCTACTGTCTGAAAGAAGTAGACAGATATAAACAAAAGACAACTCCAAAGTGTTGCTGAGAAAGGCCAAGGGAAGCAGCTCACCGTGAAGTCAGGTCCAAAATGTACTCTCAGGATTGAGCTTCGGACTAATAACCAAATGCACCAGCCTCAAAACATGTACAATTAAGTACAGAAGCATAGCATGAGTACATAAAAAAATATGTACCCAGTGAGTATCCCGCCTAACCTCGAAGAAGAAGTGAAGAGAGGTCGACGTGATACTTACTAGGGTCAAACAATATGAAATATATATACAGACGGAACAACAATATCAACAATGAACAGTAATACAAAAATGAGCATCAGAGAACATTCTCTAGTACCCTCAGACTATCCCTTTCCATGGCATACAGACTGTTTAACCCTCATTCTTTCACAGAATCCACAGTTCAATTACAGAGCTTCTCATAATCTATCAAACATATAACAGACCGTGAACGTACGGTCAATACGACGTGAAAAGTAAATATGCATTGCCGAGGGTCGAACGGTCCGAACCATAGATGCATCTATCTACCCCGCTCGCGAATCGAACATGCGACGCGGTTATCATAATAATAGGGATGCCCCGCTCGCGAATCATACATGTGACTCGGGTTCCCGTATGCACGTACATAATCCTCAAGGATTTCACATAATCAACAAGGAGTCTTTCTAGCATAAAAAGGGATTCAATGATACCACTTTCGAAACATAACCTCCTAGGCCTTCATATATGCAATTCAAGGATGTCAAACTACCTAGTCCACATACAAGATCACGGATACAACACATAAAGCATGCTGGTGAATCCTAAACTACCCGACAAGGCATAACAGTAGCTACGCACGGACTCTCGTCACTTCCTGCGTGCGTAGACCCCGCAAATAAGGACAAGAAATCATTTATAATCACCTATGGGGACAATTCCCTCTAACAAGGTTAGAAAGGAGACTCACCTCGTGTCGAGCCTACTTTACGGGTCAAAAACACGCCCGAAAGTCCAAACTCGTCTCCCAAGGACTCAGAACTAGTCAAATGATGCATAAATACATTAATTTATACTCAAAGGCATGAAATTCCCCTATTTACTTAGTTATTTCAACTTTATTGAAGAATCCAAAACACGCCCCCGGGCCCACATGCTCGGATTCCGAAATTTTTTGAAGGAAACAATTACCCATAACCTAAGGATCATTCATATATGATTTTTGTGTGTTTTCATAACCAATTCCATGGTAATTCCCTCATTTCATAAAAACCTAGATTTTTGCACTAAACCAAGATTTTCTACTAATTTAGGATGTTAATCTACCTAGGAATTCAAGTATTAAGTCAATGCTAGGGTGGAAATTACTTACCTTCCAGTGGTTAAGTCGGGGGTCTCTTTTGCATGCCTAAAATCGCCAAGGAAGAAGGTGGGAATGCTCAAAAATGGAGTTTTCCCGTATTTTTAAAAGACCTCACTGCCTACAGGGATTCCGCACCTGCGTCTCAAGGACCGTACATGCGGTCTCGCATCTGCGAGGATCTTCTCGCACCTGCGGAATTGGACAAAGGGACCTGGGCTCGCACCTGCGGAGAGGAGCCCGCACCTGCGGCTCTGCTCCTGCGGATCTTGATCCGCACCTGCGAGATAAGGGTAGCCCACCTGAAGCCGCACCTGCGAGGCTTGGACCGTAGGAGCAGTCCCGCACCTGCGACTGGGCAACCGCACCTGCGGTCACACTAGATCTAGTGCACCAGTAGTTATAGCTGCTGGTTTTTTGCCTCGTTTGGTTCCTGAGCGGCACCTGGGCCCACCCGAGCCCCCCGTCCAGATAAACCAACAAGTCCCAAATCATAATACGGACTCGCTCGAGCCTTCGGAACACCCGAAACAACGCCAAAACTCAAAATCACACCTCAAAACCCCTAGAATCAAACTTAAGAACTTTAAGTTCTTAAATTCGCTAACAATGCGTCGAACTGACCATTACTACTCGGAATGACACCACACTTTGCAAGCAAGTCATAAACGACATAATAGAACTATTTCTGGTCTCGGAATTCCGTTCGTACCTCGATAACACAAAAACACATCCCAAACCACAATATGAACTTAAGGAAATTCTTATTTCGCTATTGGGCGTTGATACGCTCCCAGGTCATCCAAAACCCATTATGAATATACGCCCAAGTCCGAAATCATCATACGAAGCTACCGGAACCATCGAAACTCGATTCCGAGGTCGTTTACTCAAAATGTTGATCGAAGTCAAACTTGGCCTTAAAGGCCAACCTTAAGGAACCAAGTGTTCCTATACCAGTCTAAAATATTCCAAATCCCGAATCACCCGTCCCCATATGTCATAAATCATAAAAATCCACTACGGGAAGTCTCATTCAGGGGAACGGGGTCCTATGTCCTTCTTCATCCGCCTCTACCAGAAATGTTGCTTCAAGTCACGATACATCTTCGTAGCACCAGGATGAACAGAATACCGTGAACTGTGAGCCTCTTCTAGAATCCTCTCCCTCAGGCCATCAACATTAGGGACACACAAACGGCCCTGAAGTCTCAGAACACCATCCTCACCCATAGTAATCTCCTTGGTACCACCTTAAACCACTGTCTCCCGTAGCTCTGCCAAACACGAATCATCATACTGTCGGGCCTTAATCTCCCCCAATAACGAAGACTGAGCAACCACATATGCAAGAACTCGGCGAGGCTCTGAAAGGTCCAATCTCACCAGGCGATTAGCCAAGGACTGAATGTCCAAGGCTAGGGGTCTCTCCTCTGCTGCAATATAAGCCAAACTACCCATACTCTCCGCCTTCCTGCTCAAGGCATCTGCTACCACATTTGCCTTGCCCGGATGATAAAGAATGGTGATGTCATAATCCTTCAACAACTCAAGCCATCTGCGCTACCTCAAATTAAGATCCCTCTGCTTAAACAAGTGCTGCAAGCTGCGGTGGTCTGTATAAACCTCACAGGACACCCCTTACAAGTAGTGCCTCCAAATCTTAATAGCATGAACAATCGCCGCCAACTCCAGATCGTGAACAGGGTAATTCTTCTCATGAACCTTCATCTGGTGCGAAGCATAAGCAATAACTCTCCCTTCCTGCATCAACACACATCCCAAACCAACGCGTGAAGCGTCACAATATACTACATACATCCCATAACCGAAAGGCAATACTAGAACTGGTGCTGAGGTCAATGCTGTCTTGAGCTTCTGAAAGCTCGCCTCACACTCGTCGGACCATCGGAACGGGGCATTCTTTTGAGTCAACCTAGTCAGTGGGGATGCAATGGAAGAAAAGCCCTCTACAAATTGGCGATAATAACCTGCTAGACCCAAGAAACTCCTTATCTTTGTAGCTGAAGTAGGACGTGGCCAACTCTGAACTGCCTCAACCTTCTTGGGATCGACCTTGATACCCTCTCCGGATACCACATGCCCCAAGAATGCCACGGGATCCAACCATAGCTCACACTTGGAGAACTTAGCATATAACTTCTGTTCTCGCAAAGTCTGGAGCAAAACTCTCAAATGCTGCTTGTGCTCGCCCAGGCTACGTGAGTAAATCAGAATGTCATCAATGAAGACAATGACCAAAGAATCAATATACGGCCGGAACACCATGTTCATCAAGTCCATAAATGTTGTTGGGGCATTAGTCAAGCCAAAGAACATCACCAGGAACTCATAATGACCATATCTCGTACGAAAAGCAGTCTTCAGAACGTCCGAGTCCCGAATCTTCAACTGGTGGTACCCCGATCTCAAGTCGATCTTAGAAAACACCCGAGCACCCTGCAACTGGTCAAACAAATCATCGATGCGTGGAAATGGGTACTTGTTCTTAATAGTGACATTGTTCAACTGGCAGTAGTCAATACACATCTGCATAGACCCATCCTTCTTCTTCACAAATAGGACCGGAGCACCCCAAGGTGATACACTCGGCTTGATGAACCCCTTAGCCAACAACTCCTCAAGCTGCTCCTTCAATTCCTTCAATTACTTCGGAGCCATACGGTACGGGGGAATGGAAATAGGCTGAGTGCCTAGGGCTACATCAATAAAGAAGTCAATATCACGATCTAGAGGCATGCCTGTAAGGTTTGAAGGAAATACATCCGCAAACTCTCGAACCACTGGCACTGAATCAATCGTTGAAGACTCGGTGGTGATGTCTCGCACATAAGCAAGATACGCCACACAACTCTTCTCGACCATATGTCGAGCCTTCGGGAAGGAGATAACCCGACTGGTTGCACTAACTGAGGAACCCCTCCACTCTAGCTTAGGCAACTCGGGCATGGCTAGAGTAATTGTCTTGGCATGGAAATCTAAAACGGTGTAATAGGGAGATAACCAATCCATGCCTAGAATAACCTCGAAATCAACCATATCGAGCAATAGGAGGTCCGCTCTAGTCTCGAACCCACATAAGGTAACCACACAAGATCGATAAATCCGGTATACCACTACAGGATCGCCCACAAGAGTGGACACATAAATAGGAGAACCCAAGGACTCGCGAGAAACATCCAGAAAATGAGCAAATAAGGCTGAAACATATGAATAGGTGGATCCTGGATCAAATAACACTGATTCCTCTCTACCACATACTGAAATAATACTTGTAATTATGGCATCTAATCTGGACAGAATAACATAGAATCTAGCTGGAGCACCGGACGTTTGAGCTCCTCCAGAACAAACAGAAGATGATCGACCTCCCCCTGACTGGCTTCCACCTCTAGGACGACCCCTGTCGGCCTGTCCTCCACCTCTAGGTGGACGGACTGTTGGTGCTGAACTCATAGGATGATAACCCTGATGTGCTGCCTTGCCCCGAAACCTGGGACAAGTCCTCCTGATATGGCCAGAATCCCCGCACTCATAACATCTCATTGGTGGCATGGCCTGCTGCCCTGAAGAAGAACCCTGGATAACTGGGGGACGGTGAGAACATTCTGGCATAGCACTGAAGTAAGGCCTCACTGGGGCACCACGAGGAGGTGGTGGTGGTGCTGAATATGTGGGCCTACTGGGTTGGCCCCTGCCAAACTGACCTCTGCCCCCAATTGGGGAGCCTCTGAAATCACCGGAGAATCTGGCTCTCTTATCCTGCTGCACCGGATCTCTGATCCTCAACCGATAACCCTCGATCCTGCGAGCAATCTCCACTACCACCTGATAAGGAGTCCCCGTCTCCACCTCTCGGGCCATGTTGGCTCTAATACCTGGATGCAACCCAGCGACAAACCTCCGCACTCTCTCAGCCTCTGTAGGTAGTATCATAAGTGCATGACGTGACAACTCAGAAAACCTAGCCTCGTAGTCCGTCACCGACATCGGACCCTGCTCTAGCTGCTCAAACTGGTACCGCAACTCTTCCCTTTCCGAGGGGGGAATGTCTCTGTCCAGGAACATCCGAGTAAACTGCTCCCAAGTGACAGGAGGAGAACCTGCCAGTCTGCTAAGAATATAACACTGCCACCATCTGCGGGCCCTGCCCTCCAACTTAAAGGTAGTGAAGTCGACTCCATGGGACTCCAATATCCTCATATTGTGCAGACTGTCCCTGCACCTATCAATAAAGTCCTGGGAATCCTCGACTCGCTTACCCCCAAAGACCGGAGGGTGCAATCTAGTCCATCTATCCAATAGCTTCTGCGGATGGCCGTCCGCAGCTGGTTTGAGCTCAGGTGCTGCTGCTACCGGTTGGGCCCCGCCCACAGGCAGTGTACCCGGGGTCTAATATATTGCTACTGCATGACCTGCGGCCTGGGAAGTAGGGGTATGGGATCCCCCTCCCGCTTGGGATGTGGCAGGACCCGCTGGAAATAAACCATCCTGAGGCATAGAGTCCATGAACCGCATCATACAGCCCATGACTTCCTAGAAGCCCGGTGCAGTCATGAAGTTCATCGGAGCTGGATCTGCTGGGGGCACCTCGCTCTGCTCATCAATAATGGGATCCTCTATTGGGGGTGATAATGTAACATCTCTGGGACGCTCTCGTCCCCTACCTCGGGTCGGTGTCTTCCCCCGGCCTCTACCACGGCCTCGGACGGTAGGGGTAGCGCCACCTCCCGGGTATGGAACGTCAGTTGCGCGCATCCTCACCATCTGTGACAGAATAGAAGAGTGAGATTTAGTATACCATCGACTGCACGATAGAATATGAAAAAAAGAGGTTTCCTAACACCCTACTCCCGAAGATAAGTACAGACGTCTCCGTACCGATCCGCAACACTCTAATGGGTTTGCCCGTGACTCGTGAGACCTACGTGAATCTAGAGCCCTGATACCATGTTGTCACGACCCGAAATCCTAACTCAGGTCGTGATGGCGCCCAACACCAGGGTCAGGCAAGCCAACACTTGAATTTATAGTGAATTTCCTTTATTTGACAAAACGTTCAAATACTTGCTACATTTAAGATTGTAACATTAAGTGGAAATAGTTAAATTAACCAACTTAAAGAAAAGTAACCACAAAGGATCCTGAACCAACACACACACACACACACACACACACACACACACACACACACACACACACACACACACACACACACACACACACACACACACANGTTAGTGTCACGAGTCTACAGGCGGACTAGTAGAATATACAAAAGATAGAATAAATTGTTCTACTGTCTGAAAGAAGTAGACAGATATAAACAAAAGACAACTCCATAGTGCTGTTGAGAAACGCCAAGGAAGCAGCTCACCGTGAAGTTAGATCCATAATGTACTCTCAGGATCGAGCTCCGTACTAATAACCAGATGCACCAGCCTCAAAACATGTACAATTAAGTACAGAAGCGTAGCATGAGTACATAAACAAATATGTACCCAGTGGATATCCCCCCTAACCTCAAAGAAGAAGTGATGAGAGGTCGACATGATACTTACTAGGGTCAAACAATATGAAATAAATATACAGACGGAACAATAATATCAACAATGAACATTAATACAGAAATGAGCATCAGATAACATTCTCTAGTACCCTCACACTATCCCTTTCCATGGCATACAAGCTGTTTAACCCTCTCTCTTTCACAGAATCAACAGTTCAATTACAGGGCTTCACATAATCTATCAAACATATAACAGACCGTGAACGTACGGTCAATACGACGTGAAAAGTAAATATGCACTGCCGAGGGTCGAACGGCCCGAACCATAGATGCATTTATTTGCCCCGCTCGCGAATCGAACATGCGACGCGGTTATCATAATAATAGGGCTGCCCGCTCGCGAATCATACATGCGACTCGGGTTCCCGTATACACGTACATAATCCTTAGGGATTTCAGATAATCAACAGGGGGTCTTTCTAGCATAAAAAAGGATTCAATGATACCACTTTCGAAACATAACCTCCTAGGTATTCATATATGAAATTCAAGGATGTCAAAATACCTAGTCCACATACAAGATCACGGATACAACACATAAAACATGTTGGTGAATCCTAAACTACCCGACGAGGCATAATAGTAGCTACGCACAGACTCTCGTCACTTCGTGCGTGCGTAACCCCCGCAAATAAGGACAAGAAATTATTTATAATCACCCATGGGGACAATTCCCCCTTACAAGGTTAGAAATGAGACTCACCTCGTGCCGAGCCTACTTTACGGGTCAAGAACGCGCCCGAAACTCCAAACTCGTCTCCCAAGGTGATGTTTTATACGTCAATACCACATAAGAGGGGGGTGATTTGTGTGGTGTCCAATTTTCGAGTGCAGTCTCTATAGAAGAACCTGGTTCTTCTTGGTGTTCCAACTTCTATAGTTTATGGAAAAGTAATTGCAGAATTTAAAGAACATATCAATTTTACGTGGAAAACACCTGGCTCAAAAGGTGAAAAAACCATGACCTACTTCCCAATAGGATTTTCCCAAACTCTTCACTATGTCAATGAGCCAAACAACATTTACAAAATAAACTCTTTTGTAAACCTAAGGACTAACTCTAATCCCTTTGTGGAAAACTAGCCTCTAGCTAATTGCGACAAACTTCAAGTTAACTCTAACTTGAACAGTGTGTACCTATTACAATTGCTTCTAGATAAAGTTGAAAGATACAATATGTAATCACCTACTACAACCAACTAGACTCAAAAGACAACAGATGAAACTGGTTCTTCTAGCTGGTTCAAGTAGCTTTTATGTCGCACAAGGATTCAACTTGCAAAATTGCTTTGATAATTTTGTTTTCAGTTCTTGTTTCACTTCTATTTTTGTGCGTAAATTCTTCAGCAAGAATGCTTCAACATTTTATAGAATCAGTAATTGAGATGTTGTTGTTCAGTTCTAATGCAACTCTTCCTTGGTGGAAGAGTTTGTGTTTATCTCAACTTTCTTGATCTTGATTATGTCCTACCTGAAATCGAACTCCATCTTCTTATCAATTTGCAACCTTTTCGCTTAGGAGATAACCTCTTAGTTCATAGATAATGTTTATCTCCTGTGCATGGACGCTTCTCGTGCCAATGGGTCTGTTTAACTATGTTTGCCCTGATGGACCTGGTTCAACTGGGCTGGCATTTGTCAATCTTCAAAATCATGCAGTGACTTGATTCAACACAAGGACTCAGAACTAGTCAAATGATGCATAAATACATTAATTTATACTCAAAGGCATGAAATTCCCCTATTTACTTAGTTATTTCAACTTTCTTGAAGAATCCCAAAACACGCCCTCGGGCCCACATGCTCGGATTCCAGAAATTTTTGAAGGAAACAATTACCCATAACCTAAGGATCATTAATATATGATTTTTGTGTGTTTTCATAACCAATTCCATGGTAATTCCCTCATTTCATAAAAACCTAGATTTTTGCCCTAAACCAAGATTTTCTACTAATTTAGGATGTTAATCTACCTAGGAATTCAAGTATTAAGTCAATGCTAGGGTGGAAATTACTTACCTTCCAGTAGTTAGGTCGGGGGTCTCTTTTGCATGCCTAAAATCGCCAAGGAAGAAGGTGGGAATGCTCAAAAATAGAGTTTTCCCGTATTTTTAAAAGACCTCACTACCTACAGGGATTCCGCACCTGCGGCTCAAGGACCGCACTTGCGGTCTCGCATCTGCGAGGATCTCCTCGCACCTGCGGAATTGGACAAAGGGACCTGGGCTCGCACCTGCGGAGAGGAGCCCGCACCTGCGGCTCAAGGACCGCACTTGCGGTCTCGCATCTGCGAGGATCTCCTCGCACCTGCGGAATTGGACAAAGGGACCTGGGCTCGCACCTGCGGAGAGGAGCCCGCACCTGCGGCTCCGCTCCTGCAGATCTTGATCCGCACCTGCGAGATAAGGGCAGCCCACCTGAAGCCGCACCTGCGAGGCTTGGACCGTAGGAGCGTTCCCGCACCTGCGACTGGGCAACCGCACCTGCGGTTACACCAGATCTGGTGCACCAGCAGTTATAGTTGCTGGTTTTTGGCCTTGTTTGGTGTCCGAGCGGCACATGGGCCCACCCGAGCCTCCCGTCTAGATATACCAACAAGTTCCAAATCATAATACGGACTCGCTCGAGATTTCGGAACACCCGAAACAACTCCAAAACTCAAAATCACACCTCAAAACCCCTAGGATCAAACTTAAGAACTTTAAGTTCTTGAATTCGCTAACAATGCGCCGAACTGACCTATACTACTCGGAATGACACCAAAATTTGCAAGCAATTCATAAATGACATAACAGAACTATTCTCGGTTTCAAAATTCCGTTCGGACCTCGATAACACAAAAACACATCCCAAACCACAATATGAACTTAAGAAAATTCTTATTTCGCTATTGGGCGCCGAAACGCTCCTGGGTCATCCAAAACACATTCCAAACATACTCCCAAGTCCGAAATCATATTACAAAGCTACCGGAACCGTCAAAACTCGATTTCGAGGTCGTTTACTCAAAATGTTGACCGAAGTCAAAATTGGCCTTAAAGGCCAACCTTAAGGAACCAAGTGTTCCTATACCACTCTAAACTCTTCCGAATCCCGAACCACCCGTCCCCATAAGTCATAAATCATAAAAAGCCACTACGAGAAGTCTCATTCAGGGAAACGGGGTCCTATAGCGTAAAACGACCGGTCGGGTCGTTATAGTGAGTAAGGTAAGCAATCATATATCATATTGAAAACAATCAATGTGATAAGTGGGGGAGATGAGGTCAATAGTGTGACATATACAGCTGCAAAAAAGACATCAAAAATCAAGGTCAGTCATTGAAAGCGATTTTGCCAATTTTGGATGAAGACAGTATAACATTTGATTATGCAGATGCGAATGGCTTGTTAATTCCTCACAACAATACGTTGGTAATATCTTTACTTATACACGATACTAACATTAAACGAGTTTTGATTGATCCAGGAAGCTCCATAAATATCATTCTTCTAAGGGTGGTGAATGAAATGCAAGCTAGCGGCAAAGTGGTACCAAAGGCACGATCTTTATCTGGATTTGATAATTCAAGTGTTATCACGAAAGGGGAAATATTGCTTACCACATTTGCAGAGGGAGTTATCAAGGATACAAAGTTCCAGGTGATAGATGCTGACATGACTTATAATTTGATTCTAGGAAGGCCATGGATTCATGATATGGATGTTGTACCATCCACATTGCATCAAGTTATTAAATTTCCTTCACAATGGGGGATTCGACAAATCCGTGGAGATCAGTAGGCCTCTAAAGTATCAATTCAATGGTGGTTTCAGGCACAACGAACGATGTTGCAGATGAGAAATAGTAACTACAGAGTTCAGTTGAGGATATTGTAATACAAACCTCAACTTGAGACATTTCAAGATAGACATATGTATATTCAAGACATGATGTTATATAAGAACCAGAAGAGAATAAAAACATCAAAACAATTGAAGAACTTGAATCTATAATGTTATTTGAACATTGGACCGACAGAAAAGTTTACATCGGAGCAAATCTGAGCCCATAAATGAAAGGTAAATTAATTGAATTTTTAAAATACAACACATATTGCTTTGCTCGAGTGCATTCACATATGACAGATATACCATCGGAGGTGATGACACACAAACTGAACGAGGATCCATCATACTCACCAGCCAAGCAGAAGAAAAGGAAGCAAGGATCCTTAAAAAATCAAGTGATCCAGGATGAGGTACAAAAGATTTTAAAAATTGGATCCATATGAGAGGTAAAGTACCCAAGCTGGTCAACTAATATTGTGGTAGTTTCAAAAAAGAATGGAAAATGGCGGATTTACGTAAATTATATTGATCTAAATAAACTTGTCCTAAAGATTTGTTTCCTTTGCCGCATATAGATAAATTGATTGATTCTACTGCATGTCTTGAGTTGTTAACTTGTTTAGATGCATGTTCATGTTATAATCAAATAAATATGGATTCTCTAGATCAAGAAAAAACTTCATTTATTACAAACAGGGGGACTTATTGCTACAAAGTCATACCATTTGGTCTGATAAATGCTGGAGCTACGTACCAAAGATTGGTGACTAAAATGTTCCAAGAACATATGGGAATGACTATGGAAGTCTATATTGATGATATATTAGTCAAGTCAACACAAGAAGGGATCATTTTCAACACTTGTCAATCACTTTCTTAATTCCCCGTAAATGCAATATGAAGCTAAATTCAGAAAAGTGTGCTTTTGGCGTCGCTTCAGGTAAGGTTTTAGGCTTTCTTGTTTCTAACAAGGGCATTGAAGTGAATCCTGCACAAATCAAAGCTATTGAGGAGATATCAGATGTACTCACAAGCAAAAAAGAGGTGCAGAGGTTAACAGGAAGGATAACATCCTTGGGGAGATTTATTTCAAAGTCTTCAGAAAAAAAATTAAATTATTTTCAGTATTGAAAAAGCAAAACCAATTTGAGTGGACTGACAAATACCAACAAGCCCTCAAAGATCTAAAATCATATTTGTAAAATCCGCACCTGCTAGCCAACCCGAAAGACAGAGAAAGGCTACTCATTTATCTGGCAGTATCCAAAATGACGGTAAGCGCAGTGTTGGTACGAGAAGATAGAGGTAAACAATCTCCAATTTATTATGTTAGCACATCTTTGTTGGATGTTGAAACACCATATCCTCACTTAGAAAAACTTGCTTTAGCATTATGGCATCTAGAAAATTGAGACCTTATTTTCAATGTCATCCTATCTTTGTAATAACTGCTTTTCCTCTAAGGAATATATTGCATAAATAAGAACTATCCGGTAGGTTATCTAAATGGGAAATAGAACTCAGTGAATATGATATCATATATCAACCTAGAACTGCAATAAAATCGCAGGGTTTAGCAGACTTTGTGGCGGATTTCAACACAAATATAGTTCCTGAAGCAGAAAAGGAACTATAGGTATTTGCCATATCTAATCCGGGGACTTGGATTTTATTTGTCGATGGTTCTCCGAATGTTAAAGGAGAGGGTTTAGGTATTTTACTAATTCCGCCTTCAGGAAAAATCATAAGACAAACAATAAAATGTTATCCCGTCACTAAAAATGAAGCGGAGTACGAAGCTGTGATTGCATGTTTAGAAATAGCACGAGAACTTGGTATAGAACATATTGTAATCAAACGTGATTCGCAACTAGTGGTTAACCAGATGCAGGGGACTTACATAGCAAGAAAGGCACAGATGCAACAAGATTTGGAAAAGGCACGGGAATTAATTAGACATTTTCAGTCAGGAAGGTCGTGCAAATACCCAGGAAGGAAAATGCAGAAGCGGATGTGTTAGCTAATCTCGTGTCTGTTGTAGAAGTAACAAATGCAGAAAATGCTATAGTAATACATTTGTTTCATTCGGATCTCGACCAAGACAAAAATGAGGTTAATTTTAACAATTTGACTTGGGATTGGAGGAACGAATTTGTTAACTTTTTGCAGTTCAAAATTTTACCCGAAGACAAGAAAAGTCGCATTTACTTCGCCAAAAAGCTGCCCGGTATTGTTAGAGTCGTGGAAACATGTACCGAAAGATGTTCGGAGGACCTTTAGCACGATGTGTCGGACCTTCGCAAATGAAATATGTGATGAGAGAAGTACATGAGGGGCATTGTGGCAATCACGTTGGACATGATATTATTGTCCAAAAATGGAAGAAGAAGCGGAAAGTTTTGTAGCCAAGTGAGATAAGTGCCAACGATATGGCAACAATATAAATCACCCACTAGAGTTGTTACATTCAGTTATTTCGTCATGACCTTTCATGAAATGAGACATGGATATCGTAGTTCCCCTACCTCAAGCTAAAGGAAAGGTACGATTTCTATTAGTTTTGACAGATTATTTTTCAAAATGGGTAGAAGCAAGAGCTTTTAAACAGGTGCGAGAAAAGGAAGTCATGGACTTTAGTTGGGGAAACATTATCCGTTGGTTCAGAGTTCCAAAAGAAATCGTGTGTGACAATGGCCCACAATTCATAGTCACGAAAATCACAGAATTTATTCAGAGTTGGCAGATTAAACGGATAACATCCGCACCTTACATTTTGTAGCCAATGGGAAAGTTGAGTTAACAAACAAATTTATTATTAATAACTTAAATAAGAGATTAGAAGATCAAAAGGCAAATGGCCCGAAGTGTTACCAGGAGTATTGTGGGCTTGTCGAACTACAACAAAAACAAGCACATGACAGACTCCATTTTCACTTGTCTACAACGCTGACGCCTTAATCCCAGTAGAGATAGGTGAACCGAGTAAGAGGTATACACACGCTACTAAGGGGTTAAATGAAGAAAATATGCGAATGAATTTGGATTTACTGGAAGAAAGGAGAGAAGCGGCGCTGATAAGGATGGCGGCTCAGAAACAAATGATCGAGCGATATTACAATTAGGGTTGTTCATTTGGATCGGATATCCGAAATCCGAACCGATCCATTCAATTTTGGATTTCGGATTTCGGGTTGGATCGGATTTCAGATTGTGTTTACTAAAATTTCAGATTTCGGATCGGATTCGGATTAGTATAATTTTAATACGATCCAATCTGATCTGATCCAAAATCCAAAATTATTAGGGCATGTATAAATACTAGACTTTAATTCGGATAATTAGTACTTCCTTAACATTTTCCTCCAAGTTATTACCTTTGCAATTGATGGATTTAGCTATATTGTCACCATAGTACTCTCATAATCGGATAAACATGAATTTTTCTTACTGTATTGCCTCTTTTACAAAGAAAATATACATATAAGTTTGCAAGTTTGAGGCATAATAATTCGATCCGAAAATCCAATCCGATCCAAACTTTAAAATATGATCCGATATTAATTCGGATTGAATTTTCTAGAATCCGAAATCCGAAAATCAAATCTGAAATGTGCTAAATCCGATCCGATCTGATCCATGCACAGTCCTAACTACAACAGGAAAGCTAATCTGAGATACTTCAAGATTGGGGACTTCGTCCTCAAAAAGATTCAATCAACAAAAGCAGCTAATGCGGAAAAATTAAGTCCGAATTGGGAAGGCCCTTATAGGGTTTGAGGAATCGATGGAAAATGAGCATATGAGTTGGAAACCATGGATGGAAAAATACTACCATCAAACTGGAATGTTGTTCTTCTTAAGAAATACTACTTTTAGATGAAGAAAATACCCATGGGCAGGTATCACTCAGTTACGATTTTTTTTGTTCTTTTAAATTGTACTAACAATTTTAGATGATTGACAAAAAGTTAGCCCGTACCAAATGATGATATTAGACCCGAAAGACACGCGGAATACTAAATTATTCCTGGTCTAGGTTACAACCTTTCTGATGGAAAAATGAGTTATGCAGTCATCATCTAAATATATATCTCCGAGTCCCGTTTGTACTTATCTTTTATGAAAATGTACCAAAAACAAGGAGTAATCCAGTGTTTGAGATTTTATACTTTAAATCTCTAACACCGGAGGGACTATGCATATAGAAGGAAGCAAAAAGCATGAATCAAAAACCTTTAAGAAAACTTGGAAAGGTGTAAAGTGGCGAAAAGGATACGAGATACGTTCCATATTCCTACGAGTTTTAGGTTAAGACCAAATATTTGTCACGGAATATTAGACCCGATTTTGTATTTCAAAAATCGGTTACAAAAGAAAGCAGTTATGAAAGAGTTGTAAGAATAAATGAAAATGATGTACGAAATTCATTTGAAAGTTCAAAGCATAAAACTTCCTCAAATTATTTCTTTTTCATGTATACTTCGTATTTCAACCAATGAAGATGAGACGTCATCTTCATCAGTGTCGCTAACGTAAAAAAGCCCTATTTTATAAAAATTCGTATTTATTAAAGTCGTAGAATGTTTAAGCATTTTTAAATGCAAGGAAAAAGCTCCAATATCAAAGAGCAGAAACAGTGAAAGAAACCGAAACATATATTAAACCTTGGGAAAACAAAAGCATTAGTTTATCAATAAACCCCAAAAGAAGACAGGGGTAACCAAAAAACAACCTTCCCAAAACTTTCTCAAAAACAACCTACCAAAATGATGTTAAGATAGAAGCACCCACCTCTCCTACTTCTAGTAGGGACAGTAAAAAGAGCGAGTTCATCAATAATCACAACCTTACGAGGGTTTGGTGTAGAAAAAGACATGATTGTCCAGAGAGTTAATAAAAAATGGATGCGGAACTACAAAGAAAGAGTAATATTGAGGATATTGTAGAAGGAATATTTCAAGAAATAAAAAAAAGAATGAAGTATTTATAATAAGAGAAGACACACTCATCATTAAAAGTAGGTCATTATGGAGCGTCATAATGAAATTGTCACTTCGTGACTGACGCAGCCGCAGTAAAACCCTAAAAAGTGCTGAAAAACTACAGAACCAATCGTTAGAAGCCACGTGGCATGGACTTTAAATAGACGTGCATACGTCACATTGATTCTAAATGAGATGCAATGATACTCGAAAAACGACGGCAAAGAATTCCCGCCATAAAATTTTACCACTTCCCGAGTATTCAATTGAAGAATATTCAGAAAGTGGGGGGACTATCTGTATTGGTGGAAAAAAGATTTCAAACGTAGAATATTAGTAAGATGACAAAGCATGACACACAGTACAATGACGCAGTGACAACTGACGTGCTCAATTAGTGAAATTAAGAATACAAGGAAAGTACGGAGGAAATACCCACGAGATAGTAAAGAACAGAAGATCGAGCCTAAACAGCTCTCAAAGAAGAGGCGCGAACAGAATGAATCAAGGTCAAAAAGGAGGAAAGATACATGAACGAGAAATAAATAAGGAAAGGGAATCGGAATTGTTGTACGGCACTTATAGCTACAAATGTGTTAGTTATGGTTATCAAATAATGAGCAATCAATAGAATTAATGCTCATAACGAATTCGTCTTAAATAGGGGGAAAACGTTATGATTGTACACCCCTATATAAGTATAGAGAATTTCACATGTAAGGACAAGTTCCAAGTACTACTGAATTATACTTTACAATTTCTTGCTTTACCAAAGCTTTCTCCCTTAATTTTAGGGATTAATTGCCGCTTCATTCTTTATTTCTTTTCGTCAATTTGCATTAGTACTTTTGTTATTTTTGCAAATGGTTTGTTGAGGAAGTAAGGTAAAACTTGGTTATCAGTAACCCGATTTCTTCTAAATATAGGCTTTGACTGAAAATTCTATTTTTTGGTTAAACAACAAGAAGGTGCCACCGAAACTTAAAGGTAAGTTCTACAGAATGGTGAGGCCGACTATGTTGTATGGGGCTAAGTGTTGGCCTGCGAAGATCGCCCATGTCCAGAAGATGAAGGTAGCAAAGATGAGGATGTTGAGATGGATGCGCGGGCACACCAGGTTAGATAGGATTACGATTGAGGTTATTCGCGACAAGGTCAGTGTGGCCACTATTGAGGACAAGATGCCGGAAGCGAGGCTTTGGTGGTTTGGACATATGAGGAGGAGGAGCACAGATGCCCTGGTGAGGAGGTGTGAGAGGTTGACATTGGAGGGCCTACAGAGAGGTAGAGATAGGCCGAAGAATGATTAGGCAAGACATGGTGCAGCTTCAGCTGACCGAGGACATGCCTCTTGATAGGAAGGTGTGTAGGTCGAAGATTAGGATAGTAGGGTAGGTGGTCTAGATTGTTCATACTGGTAGTATTAGTACGCACTCTTGCATTCTGTTGGTAGTAGATTTCTTTGACTACCGGTCGTTTTCTTTCATTTTGATCATCATATTATCGTGTTGTTTTTATGATGCTTTTACATGGCGTTTTGGTGTGTCCCTCCTTGTCTATCTTTTAATTAATTTCTCCAGACCCCACGATGTGAGATAATGCTGGATATGCTATTGTGGTTAGAGTACTTCACTCGTTCCAAACTGAAAATCCAGTTTACTCTTTAATGTCTAATTTTAATTTAAATCTTTTAAGCAACACCCTCACAATAAAAAGCTACACAGGACTCATTATTACAATTCTTCGTTTAATTTTTCCCCCCTAATTTATGCTTATGAAAATTATATGGTTCTACATATTCACTCAACAAATATTAGATTATCTGTATTTTTAGATCATGTCCTAATTTCGTGCAAGGACAAATAAAAAAGCATCCTAAACATAGTCCTACAGAGTGGTCAACAAAATAACAATGTGGTTTTTAATTTATAAGAAAAATAATGAAAAAACTACACTGTGTAGCCATTTTCAAATATAATTACTGGCAATATATATATATATATATATATATATATATAATTTATATTAATGTGTATTTACCCCACCCTCTTCGTCCAAAGGGAAAAAGAAAGAAAAAGATACGAGAGATGATAAGATCCCCTTGCCTGGCTTTTAGTGAGCAGCCAAACATGCCACAATTGTTATTCGGAGCACATTCCATTTGGATTTCAATTTCATTTATCCACCCCCACCAACGTCACACTGTAGTCTCTACAATATCAATGCTGGCTTTAAATAGAGAAAATCACGTATGTTCCAATTCTTCATTTTCAAGAACACTCCTTAAACCCTTCCTCTTCTCTACTTCTCCTTCCTTAGCTCCACCGTAATCTTTAACTGGTACGTCTCAATTCTCACAATTTGATTGATCTCTCTTCTTCTTCTTTAACTTCTCTATTACTGTTGGATGCAAATAAAATCACATGGTCCTTTTTCCAATTATGCAACTAAGATCAGGATCTGTAAATCAATTGGCGGTAACAATTAAAATAGTCAATGCGTGTCTGTAAGATCTCATGTGGTTAATTTGGGTTATTTTTACGGTGCTAAACGATGTTGAATGAAAGTTAAAATCTTTTGAATTTCTTGCTCCCTCAGCAGGGTAGTTATGACTTGATCGCGAGATTCCGGAGATCAGCTAAATTGAGTCCCAATTTTGTTTAGATTGAGGTGTAGTTGTCGATTGATTGCTTAATATAATTCCATGAGTTATGAGTATCTTCTATTTGTGTTTTCTACATAGTACATGCATGGCCTGTCTTCTCCTTGCAAGTATATAGAAAATTCAATTATTCTACCCATACTTCGTTACATCTAGCTCAATTACTAGAATAGTACTTCTCATCTTTTCTTACAGTTCTTCACTTATACCACCTTGTGCCAGGTTTTAAGAGATGGCTGACTCCGAAGATATTCAACCCCTTGTCTGTGATAACGGAACAGGAATGGTTAAGGTTAGTTCTTAAGCTCTTCAGGTGATACTTTAGTCTATCTATAAAAGTCTTTTGGTTTTGAGGTATGTAACTCTTTTGGGCAATTAACTGTAGATTTAGCATAATTATATCTTGTATTTCAGTAGGAAAAAAACACGTCTTTGGGTCCCCATTGATTTGAGCTGCTAAAGATATGCACCCTTATATTTCAAGTTTTATATTATTGTTCTGATTATTGGGAATAAAATCGCAGTACTTCACTTGATTAATGTCTCTTTTGACCTATTTACCTGCAGGCTGGATTTGCTGGTGATGATGCTCCAAGGGCTGTTTTTCCTAGTATTGTTGGTCGACCTCGGCACACTGGTGTTATGGTTGGTATGGGTCAAAAAGATGCATATGTTGGTGACGAAGCTCAGTCTAAAAGGGGTATTCTCACCTTGAAGTATCCCATTGAGCATGGAATAGTAAGCAACTGGGACGATATGGAGAAGATCTGGCATCATACCTTTTACAATGAGTTGCGTGTTGCTCCTGAAGAGCATCCTGTGCTACTTACTGAAGCACCCTTGAATCCAAAGGCCAATAGAGAGAAGATGACACAGATCATGTTTGAGACTTTCAATGTGCCTGCCATGTATGTTGCTATTCAAGCTGTGTTGTCCCTGTACGCCAGTGGCCGTACAACAGGTGCGACCTGAGTCTTACCCTAATTCTACAACCAAGTTTTGATTAGTAGATTGATTATTTGACAGTCAGCATATCCATTACGAAATTATTTTAGTTAAAATTTCAAATGACTCGGACATGGAGAGAAGTCTGGTTGATCTTGACCTCATTCCAGCTTTTAAGTTTTATGTATGGTTATCTGATTTAGCATAGCCTGTGATTGTTGCCGTATAATGGTATGATTTGAATCTTCAAGTTTTCCTTTCTAATTATGCTTTTGCCGATCTCAACAGGTATTGTACTGGATTCTGGTGATGGTGTCTCACATACAGTGCCAATTTATGAAGGTTACGCCCTTCCTCATGCAATTCTTAGGTTGGATCTAGCTGGTCGCGATCTTACTGATTGTTTGATGAAAATCTTGACGGAAAGAGGTTATTCATTCACTACTAGTGCTGAACGGGAAATTGTCCGCGATGTTAAAGAGAAACTGGCATATGTTGCACTTGACTATGAGCAAGAATTGGAGACTGCAAAGAGTAGCTCTTCTGTTGAAAAAAGCTATGAGTTACCAGATGGGCAGGTGATTACCATTGGCTCGGAGAGGTTCAGATGTCCGGAAGTTTTATTCCAGCCATCACTTGTTGGAATGGAAGCTGCTGGAATCCACGAAACAACTTACAATTCCATCATGAAGTGTGATGTAGATATCAGAAAGGATCTTTATGGAAACATCGTCCTAAGTGGTGGAACAACAATGTTTCCTGGTATTGCAGATCGTATGAGCAAGGAAATTACAGCTCTTGCTCCCAGCAGCATGAAGATCAAGGTGGTGGCGCCTCCTGAACGCAAGTACAGTGTTTGGATTGGAGGATCTATCTTAGCTTCTCTCAGCACCTTCCAACAGGTAATGCTCACACTGTCTGAATGCTTGCACATCTCCTCAAACCTAATCTGGTTAGCTGTATTCTGAATTCTTTTGGCGGGATCCTTGCTGATTTTGTTTTTTGAACTGCAGATGTGGATAACAAAAGGTGAATATGATGAATCTGGTCCTTCCATTGTTCATCGGAAATGCTTCTAAGGTGATAGAAGGGAGGTGCTCATCTGCTCATTATCTGCTTCAACAGTTTGGTTGGAGTTCTGGTCAGGCTTTGTTAAAGTTGAATGTTTTGAGTTCATAAAGATGAAGATTAAGTATGTATAATAGGGTGTAAGCTTTTAAACTGTACCCTGGTTTTCTTAATGTCATTTGAGTCTTAGTGTTACTATTGTTTTTGGTGTTAGAGGTTATCTTTTTTCTCTCCGCTTTTAATCTTCATGTTATTCTGGATTTGGTTTCCTGTGTATATTCTTATACTTAGTAATGTCAATTCATGGCTGGCTTTGAAATCTTTGGTATATGGTGGTCTCTGTTTCTTCTCAAGCATTGTAGACACGTGCTCTTAAAACAGACAATTCAGACATAGCAACTCATGTATTACTATTATTTCGTGATATAACAATTTTTATAATTTTACATGACATTACAAAGAGGAAATTGAACATTATTGTTCATAGTAAATCAGTTCCTACATTAGAATCTTTATAATTCGTCAACGCTCTAGTTCCTGTCAAAAGTACAAGTCCTGTGGGATTTGAAATTGGTTCTCTTAAGGTAATAAATACAGTAGGAAGTATTGACTGTTAATGCAAATTAAATTGACGTAATGTATTAGCTAGAGTTTGAACGTACTTCTATATTTATGACAATGATTTGTGTTTCCCATTCTACTTAGAAGAAAACCACTGCAACCACTTTTACAATCCTCTGTTGCCAGTAGGCAATTTTTCCCTATTTAAAACCCCAAAAAAAGAAAGAAAGAGGGGGCATAGATTTAAATTTGGGCTCCACTGCCAAGTTTTTGTAGATTTGTGCTTGCCTCAAACAAGATAGTCCGCAGTCAACTCACATGGGCTTCTTGTCCTTGTAAATAGATCCTGAGATGTTTTTGGGTGTTTTCCACTTCCATCCCAAGATTTTTCACTGATGCGCTTAATCATAAGGTGATGTTTTCCTGAGCACATTTCAGCGTTCATGGTGGAGGATGAAAAATCTAGTGGCTCCAGTGAAATCTTGTGGAGAGATGAATAGGAGTTGGCTTGGTTGCTATGTCACACGGAAGTGAGCAGCTTTTGATTTTTTTTTTATTTTTTATTTTTTGAAAATGTATTTTGAAGAATCCATACTCATTCTTAGAGTTTTGCTGCCACTGTGTGGCATGGGACATGGAAGATAAGATGGCAGAGAAGACGGTGAAACTTCAAAAGTTTCTGTAGCAAGGACCAGTGACCCTCATGAACTTGAAAGTTGCTGGACTGGAATGTCAAAAGCAATGCATCAGATATAGTCATCCACCACACAAAGATTCTTATATGCCATGGTTGTCCTATAAGAGGAAGGAACAAGGGGAAGCACTTGAATTTATGGCCCTAGTATCCAGATGAATTCCTTACCTTAAACTAGAGAACATGCCCATATCCTGGGGAGAAGCAGCAACGTGAATCTGAAGGTCAACCAGATTGAGTATTGGGAACTCTGAAGGTTGAGACAGGAAATTGAGTGCATGAATCTTGGAGAATAAGTTCTGATAGAAATAAGATAATAACATACGGATGCACATTCAAGTGAACTGAGAGTGAGCTGGACTTTGCCATTCCGATGCCATATGCATGCTTCCTACTTCATCAGTCTCACTTTGCTTCTGATATGGACTCCTAGTAGATTATTTTCCACTAGAAGTGAACTAACTCGGCTATGCTGGTCTCATGAGATGCACATCAGATTTGCTGTATTAAGAAATGGTGTACCAAATAGCTGCTGGCATAAACTCCTTTTTGGATAGAGCTTCAACAGCATGTGCTTTTCATCGGTATGAATAAAATTTAAGTGCTTGATGTTTTCATACATGATATAGGATTCATAAAACAAATCATCCATGCTCTTGTTTGTTTATCTGATTGATTTCCAGTTACTTATCAATTTATTGGTTGGTTAGCACATGATGGAGAAGCTGTAAAAGTTACACGCAAAACTTAGTCTGCCAAAAAAAAACAGAAAACTTTTAAATGTAATCCTGAGTTTTGGTTTTGCTATAACTACTGTCCATCGTCTTCACTACTGTGACCTAAACTCGCTGCCTGTACCTCTTTCTCTCTGTCCTCCCCTCTGATAGATCTCTTTTTTCTTAAATGCTGATTAATTTCTCTATTAAGTTCCTCTTTTAGTGCACCAGAAGATTGCCTGTTCATTCACTACTGCATACACACTATTCAATGAATCATTGGCGCTCCAAGAAATGAAACAGAGAAGATATAAATGGGAAGCAGAACAAGAAAAGAAGTAAAATAATTAAAAGGATCGTGAAGTTCTTGAGGGAAGCTTACTGTATTACACTTGAAGCACATCAATCCCTAAGTTGCATCCTGTTGATAAAATTATAATTTTTAATGTAATGACTAAAGCTCTTAGTCGAGATGTCATCACTTGAATGATGATAGTGAACTACAGCAACAGGAAAAAAAATTGAGGCGACACCTCACCTCCAACCATGAGATTGGGGCTTCAAGTCGCCACACACACACATATTTGATGATATAATACCTTTTTCTTTCCCTTTACGCCTTATGTCTCTGACAAAGTTATTCATCATTTATATCTGTATCTATTAGTTCTTTCTTATCATGTTTAGGTAAATTTGGGGAATAAAAGTTGAGAAAGGTAAAATTAAGAAATGAAAGAAATGTTTGTAAAGGGTATATACATAACGAAATATAAATATATGGGAGAAGCAAAAGGAAAGAGGAATAGCTAATAAAGGCAACAGCTAGGCTACAGTCAATGAAAGCCAGTAGGCATTACTCGTCGTCTCTACAAAACTTATCAAAGGATGATTGTTCAACACAAAGCATATAATATGATATATTATTTCTATCTAAGCCTTTTTGTCCACTAGGTCAAAGAGATCTGTAATAAGTTTGATATTTTACATTCTGTATTTAGCATTCTGCCTTTGTGTTAAAGTAAAGTTGAGAGCAGTTTTATCAACTTGGCTGTGAGTTGATTTAAATGTACTTTGCCTGGAACCGTTCTCTAGACAATGTTGTTGAGTTTCAAAGTTATTTATTTTAGTTTTTTCTTGAAAAAGCTAGGGAGAGAATCAGTGGTTGAGGAGGCGGAGGAAATTAAGGCTTATATTTTGTCCTTAATCAGCTCTAAAATATTCCCCACAATGTGTCTGGCATTTAATTTTTCAAAATTAGTATGCTGATTATGCTTCTTGTTTGAACTTGTAATACATAACTCTGTGTCATTTATGGATTTAGTGAGCGAAAGTGTGAAAGCATTCTCACTTTAAACCACCTGTTACTTCCATCGTCCAGTTGTCAGCAGCAACGGCCCTTGTTTTACAAACCTTGTGTCTATATTAAGTTCTCCTCTTCCCTGGGCGATCAAAACAATGTGTTTCAGGAAGCGCTCTTAGAGTAGTCGCTTAATGCATGTGGCTCTTCCTTAGAAGTAAGCAAGAACTTATATTCTAAAGGTTTGAAAGATCACTCTCTATTTCAGACTGGTTTTATTTATTTTATAGTAAATTCATCTTTTTTGCTTTGTATCTGCATTGGCGTGATGTGTTTGAATAAATTCTTTCCCTTTCTTGTTAGTTCTTCATAACTATGAGCGTCTTTTTTGTAGTTGATTGTTTCCATTTAAGTAGCCTTGTTTTTTGTTAGTTAAACATAGCAGGAAAGTCTTATGTACTGTGTGTTATACATCTACTAGCCTTAGTACTCCTCTTTTCTAGTTGCAGATCTAGTAAAATGCAGAATCCACTTTTTTGCATCTTTTTGTATGCATGAACTTAATTCCGAGAACTTATCTGTTTATTCTCTGATGAATGAGCAAAATCCTATATGATCTGATTTTTTATTTTATTTTTGACTTTATCAATGGATAGTGATGATTCATATAGCCGATTCCAAGGGTTGAGATGTAGTTGTTTACCTTATTAATGTTGCTGCTCTACTACTGTGAACATAAATTCATCACCTTGCTTTTTGTGGCTCCAGGTTAGTCAGTGGACAGCTGGAGTTGTTCAGGTCAATGCAAGTCAATCACCAACTAACTGATCACCCTAACCAGGGTCCCGTGGTTCTTGGGCAGCATGCTCCAGAAGTGATGTCCTTTGGTGTAAGCAACATGGAAGACATTGACCAAGAAATGCAGTTGCTTGATTCTATCAAATTCAATAGCGTCGAGATGCCTGAAGCGTATCATGAGGGTATGAATGATGTGACGGAAGTCTCTGGACATGCTGAAGAGAAGCAGCCAGTATATCATCGTATGAAATGGACAGATGAGATGGTTAAGCTTTTGATTACTGCTGTTTCTTACATCGGAGAAGATGTTTTGTCCAATGGGCTTTTCATCAAGAAGGGTAAATGGAGGGCCGTTTCCTGTGTTATGGCTGAAAGAGGTCATCACGTCTCTCCTCAGCAATGTGAGGATAAGTTTAATGATATGAACAAAAAGTTCAAGAGACTGAATGATGTACTTGGGAGAGGCACTGCATGTCATGTCGTGGAGAACCCAGCACTTCTAGAAATGATGGACCTATCTGACGATTTGAAAGAGGAAATGAAGAAGCTTATAGGTAGCAAACAGTTGTTCTACCAAGAAATGTGCTCATACAACAATCAGAATAGATTATTCCTTCCCCATGATCAGGAAGTTCAGCAATCTGTGCTGTTGGCTGTAAAGGGTAAAGACAAGTGTGAAACCGAAAACGTGTTGCAGGATTTCCCTTTGAAGAGGAAGACTAGTGGAGAAGAAAGAGTTCCAAATATGGCTTGTGCATCTCTGAATTGTACCACTACATCATATCCTAATTTGGTGCAGATGCCTGCGAAGAGGAAAGTACGAGGAAAAGAAAGAGAATTGAATATGGCCCATTCATCTCTGAATGATACCACTACATTAGATCCAAATGTGCTTCATCCTAATAGCAATGTGATTCACACTTCTATGAACAATGAGGAGAGAGAAATACAGGACGGGCATAGTCTCCCTCGCTTACTACAGTTGGAAGAACAAAAGCTACAAATTCAGGCTCAAATTCTGGAATTGGAGAAGAAGAGGTTCAAGCACATGAGATTCTGCAGTAAAGAAGACAAGGAGCTACAAAAGATGATGCTGGATAATGAGGTTATCAAGCTTGAGAATCAGCGGTTGGTGCTTGAACTCAAACGCAGTGGAATGCGGCCTTCTGACTGAATCATGTACCAGTGCTGCAGTATATGTGGTCTGTACTTGTTCTTGAAGCACCCTCTGTTAAATTTGGAACATGTATTTTCTCTGCTTGATTGTGTCTGCTATTTTTTCAATGTAGGAAGTGCAAACTTTTAATCCCTTCTTGTTCAGCCTTAGGACTGAAGCATAACCTTGTTAGCACTTAATTGGACTTAGTTTATTTATGATGTGTTTGGTAACTTTTACTTTGTTTCTTGCTAACTAGTGGTTGTTCTTCTGATGTGGTTATTTTTTTAAATCTTACAACATGGTGCTTATTCATTCTCATATGCTGAGTGATGCTTGCTTGGAACTTTGCGCTTCTGTCGGAGAAAATTACTGGTCATTATGTTGCCAGAGCTGGCCAGAACTCTGAGAACTTGTCAATGTAACCGGTGCACTAAGTTCCCGCTATGCGCGGGGTTCGGATAAGGGCTAGACCACAAGGGTCTATTGTATGCAGCCTCGGCTCGAACCTATGACCTCCTGGTCACATGGCAACAACTTTATAAGTTACGCAAAGACTCCATTTCATACTTGTCAATTTAAATTTTCTCTCTAGAAACTGGGAAGACCATGATGTTATCTATCTAAGTCGTTATTTTGTAATAGGGCATTAGCTTTCACTTCTTGTTGTTTAAAGCCTGCCCTGCAGATGGTTAATGATAGAGAATTGAACACACGCCTATTGTGCGGGATGTGTGAATATTGATGAACGAACAATATCAAAAGAATTTAAACAAAAGATTAAGAGAACAATAGCATGAAACACCCAAGTAGATGTAACTATAGATACTTCAAAAACAATATCCACCATATTATAACCCATGCAAGTCTCTATATGTTCCAATCCCATATTATTATTTTTTCTTACACAATTTTTCCTTGACTGTCAAGTAACCAACAAAAAGCATATGCATTTATCATTGAGACCATGTCTTGGAATAAACTCTATGTTGATTTCTTTTCAGCCTCTTCTGGTTGTTGAGCATCAGTTTCTTTGTTGGCATCTGATGCTGCAAGTTCTTCCACCTTTGCTCCTTCTGGTTTTTTCTCTGTGGTTTCCGAGCTCTTCTCATCTTTAACTGACTCCTTTACTACCTCGGTCTGTGCATTAATTTTCAAATCATTCAAAACCGTAAAAACATTTTCTATGTTTGATTGTTGAGTTAAAATTGATAATAATATCTAACTGATAGTTGAAGAAAGTAATATAAAGCTACACATTAAGTAATTGTTAAAGAATTGACTTCGTCTTATAATTTTTTTAAAAAGAAAATGACTTCTATCATACTAAATAGATAACCATTACCTTAAAAATTGGGTAATTTTAAAAAAATCATTACAATAAAAAAGAAAAATAATGCTTTACCTCATCGAGCAACGACCCAGGAGAATTGGATTTGTCAATATCCCCGGCCACCTTCTCATCCTCCTTTGGCTTAGCAACATCACCATCTTCCACCTTCTTTTCTTCTTCTCCGTTCACCTCCTTGTCAACCACCGTCACCTCCGGGGCCGCGGTGGTGGTGGTCTCCTCCTCCTTTGGTTGCTCCGGCAGAGGGGCTGCCTTGGCCTCAGCCTTAAAGTCCTTTGGTGCACTAGCACAAGCTCCCATATTTTTGTATTATTTTTTTTGTTCTCTTTTTTGGTGTTGAAAGGAACTCTTTTATATATGTTCCTCCCACAAACTCAAATATAATGCGGAATGGTTGGAGAAAGAAAGGTGGAAAATATAATAACTGTAATTGATGAATATTTTATTGCTCCAAATACGAATGATATATATGGGAAATGAAATATGCATTTTGAGGTAATTCCGCTTTTCTATCTCAGTCAAAGAAAGTTTCAAGGAAAGTAAATGTTAATTTATGGAATGTTATCAATCGCAATCACAAAAAAGTTTGGACCTCTTTTTTGGTCACGAAGAATTGGAAATACATTGTAGACAACCTCTTCTTTTTTTTAATACCATCAAGACATTTATTTCTAGGAAGTAAGGAGGGTCCAATTATGTTACTAGTAGTTAATAGTGTGAGACAAACTGATCGCTAGAAAAGATCAAATATGTGTTGATCGTCACAGAATTTATAACACAGTTCAATGGTGCAAAAATAATACTTGTATAAAATATAAAAAATATAAGTACTAACAAGTTCCTTGTACACGTGATAATACAGAAAATATGAAATGGCCAGATCAATCAATTTCGATTACATGCTAAATTGTGGCTCTTTGTCCTCATGCTTCAAGCTGCCCAAATCCAAAAGAGCTTTATACTTGTACATACAATTTAAATATATAACATACTGGTTAAGAGAGATATAATACTCCCTCCGGTCCAAAATAAGTGATTTTCTAGTATTTTTCTTGTGGTCCAAAATAAGTGATTTTTTCGGATTTCGAGAATAAATTAATTATTTTTTTCCTATATTGTCCTTGGAGTAAATAGTGTTGGAGTATGTGTTAGGAGTAGGGGTGTACATAGGTTGGGTTGGTTCGGATTTTCTAATTACCAAACCAAACCAATTGTATCGGGTTATTAAACTTAAATACCAAACCAAACCAATAAAAGTCGGATTTTTTAATCTCGGGTTTTTTGGGTTTTCGGATTGTTTCGGGATTTTTTTCCATAAAGTCTTCGTAGCACAAAATGTAAAATTTGTGTTCCACGTATTTTTTTTAATCCTAGTAAGACAGAACTATATAAGGTGTTTTCAATAAAATAACATAAATATGATATGAGTCATGGCATTGTACTAAAATATTCAACAATAAAGATAATAAATCGCATAAAATAAGTATTATTAATAAGCCATAATGTAAAAAAACATAATTTAAAATTATGAATAATAAGTATTATTATTTACATGACTAACCACTAAAAGAAAAATAAGTTATACATTTTATCTAAATAATGGGAAAACTAAAAAAATAGATATCCAACACTATTTTCATTCATAGTACAATCGAATTGAATGTCTTTAATTAGCATTAGTATTGATTTAATTTTGGTTTAAGATTTATTTGAGTTACTAACGTTAATGTACTATAAAACTTATTGGAGCATCCAAAAATTATAAGCCCAAACTTGAAATAATACGTTAAAAGATAAAACTATGAAAAAGTTTAAGAAATATTTATAAACTACACTCTATCATAAATATTTTTATGCATTAAATATATTTAAAACTTCTATACATATAATGTCGGGTTGGTTTGGTTCGGTTTGACTTTTTTAGTTAAAACCAAACCAAACCAAATATGGTCGGGTTTTTTTTCCAACACCAAACAAAATCAAACCAAACCATAGTCGGGTTTTTTTTCTCGATTTGACTCGAATTGTCGGGTTGGTGCGGTTTTATTTGTACACCCCTAGTTAGGAGTATTTATGTGGATAGTAAAGGTTAATATGGTCAATTTCATTGTTAATTAATGTTAAAAGGTGGATTTCTTAATATGCGTGAAAACAGATAAAAAATCACTTATTTTGGATCGGAGGGAGTAATAGTTTCAGGATCACGATTATATAAGTAATGTTTGATTTAACTTGTAAAAACACTTAGAAACAATTTTAGGTTGAAAGTCATTTTCATAATGAATAAATTTTGAGGAATAATCAATAAAATTTAAGGGACACATTCATTTTTGATAAATTCAAAAAGAGGGTCCTGTGGACTGGCCTGGACTTGTTTACTTACCTGGTTTCTACCTTTTCCACCCGTGTGTTAGCTCATTCAATAAGGTAAAAATTATTAACACTATAAATAAATATGACAGTTAGGAAAATAGCTAGCTTTTTGTATTCATCATCTCCATTCATGTGTATACTTTTTTCTCGCTTCTTTTGCCCTAAGTCTCGTGATTTTCTACAACAAATTTTTACTACTCACCATTTTCTCTCACCCCACCCCACCCCCCCAAAAGCCAAAAATCTCTTCTAAACATTTTTCCTATTCAAAATCTTTGATTTTCATCCATCTCTACCCTCTATCTGCATGCAAAACAAGAACGTAAAGAGGAAGAGGAGGATTATAAATTAAACCCTCCTTTTTCTTTCTTGCTTTCTTGTTTTGTCTATTCCTCTTCAAGAAATTAAACATTACTATCATCTTTTTTATTGGAAGAGGGAAAGAGCAGAAAATATTAACAATGGCTAGCATGGAAAATATATGCAACGTGCTGCATGAAATGAGGCCTCTTTTGCTTATGATTTTAGGGCAGATAATACTTACAGGAATGAATATTGTCTTCAAACTTGCCACCAGTGATGGGATGAATTTTAGCATTTTGATCTTTTATCGCTGTCTCTTCGCCTCTGTGTTCATGGTCCCTCTTGCATTTTTCATTGAAAGGTCCAATCTTTAATTCATGAATTTTCCAGTGAATTGAATTTTTTTCAATAATAAATAAAGGAAAACAGAATTGGGAAATCCTGATTTTTTGGGATTTATTTTTGCAATTTAGCTAGGTAGACTTTTTCTAATGTCTAATATGGATTCTTGGAAACATATAAAATGTATGCTTGCTTTCTTGGAATTAAGGGAAAAATTTATTAAAAGTCTCATTGAGCTTTGAGTTTCTTCTTACAAATGGTTCTCATTTCTAATTTCAGGGGAAAAAGAGCCAAGCTAACAAAGATGGTTATATTTCAAGGATTTCTTTGTGGTCTACTTGGGCAAGTTGTTCTATCTTTACTGCTGATTTCTTCTCCATGCTCTTTTTACACTATTTTCTATACTATATAAGTTGACACCCCTATTTCTTCAAAGTCCAGTTGAAGAATGAAACAGTGCTTAGTCATAGATTTCTTGATTTTTTATTCTTGACTGAAAGTTATGTAGTGTAAATGATTTTTTTGCCAATTTTTTGGCAATTTGATAAGAGATTGTAGTGAAGAAGTTTCTGTTGCAGGGGGTCATTAGGACAAAACATGTACTTACAAAGCTTGGTCTACACATCAGCAACTTTTGTCTCAGCAATGTTCAATCTCATCCCTGCCATAACCTTTATTGTTGCCATCATATTGAGGTATTTTTGTTACGATCCTCGAGTTTAGTTTCATAAATTTCCAAAACAAATGAGGTAGTATAAACATTCTGTATTGTCCAGGTTAGAGAAGTTGGGCTTGAAAACACCAGCAGGTAAAGCAAAGGTATTGGGGACAATCGTTTGCATCAGTGGAGCGATGCTCCTAACGCTATACAAAGGGCCAGAGATAAATATGGGGAAAACAAACATTAACCTGTTGCATTCCACACATCATAAGGGAGAAAGTAAACCTTTAGTAGGGGCTATTCTTGCCCTAGCTGGCTGTACTTGCTATGCATTGTTGTTGATTGTTCAGGTGAGTTAGTGATGCAGAATGATGCTTGGAACTGTCTTTTTTACTACTCTGTCTCGTTACTTTGTAATGTTTTAAAGTTAGAGACGTTCATTTAGCATTCGCAATAACTTTGTGCTCGTGGAAGGTAGCTGGTGGAATAGTCGAGACATGCAGTAAGTTGGCTGAAACACCACCGTTAGTTAAAAAGTTTAGTGATAAGTTAACCATTGTTCAAAACGTGTTACGATAATATATAGGAGGGATGTGGTAATTCAATAAATACCAAAAATTACCTGTTATTATATTATTTAAAGATGAAGCTTCTAAAACAATAGTTTTACCAATCTATGTATTTCTGTATACACAGGCTAAGGCAGCTCAGCGATATCCATGTCCTTACTCATTCACTGCTCTACTGAATGTAATGGCAGCAGTTCAATGTTTTGTTGTTGCAGTAGTTGTTGAAAGAGATTGGAACGAATGGAAATTGGGGTGGAACGTTCGACTTCTTGCTTCAGCATATACAGTATGTACTAATGAGAATAAGTATTTTCTTTGTAAGAACTCGTAGATAAACTTGAAAATGAAGTTCAGAATGACGTTCTCACACTGTTTTTTTTAAAAGCTTTTTCTCACACAGTTGAAGTTGTGTATCAGGGGATATTTTGTTCTGGAGTACTTTTTACCATCATCGCGTGGGTTGTCCGTATGAAAGGCCCAGTATATGTATCCGTTTTTAACCCTCTGATGCTTGTGATGGTGGCAATTTCTGGATACTTGTTCTTGGAAGAAAAACTATATCTTGGAAGGTATGTGCTTTCATAATGAGGCAGACTTAGCATCGCAAGAACTCGTGTTTTTCCCCTTATTGAGCGAGAACAAATGGTAATGCTTAGTTCTTGAGTGTTTATATGATTCGATACGAAAGTCTAACTAGTTGAGTTGTAATGTTGTACACTGCAGTGTGCTTGGATCAATTGTGATAATTTGTGGACTATATGTTGTGTTGTGGGGAAAAGATAAAGAAATGAAGAAACTCAGCCAGTTGGTGCCGGATAAAGAAGAGAGTGACATAAAATCTTCATCTCTTAAAGACAGTAGCCGCGGTGGAAGCAGCAAAAGGGAGGAAAAAGAAGAGAATAAGAGGGATTCTCAGGCTGGTTCTGAAATATTAGGAGGTGTGTACATTTATCACTAAAAAAGATGAAGGATTATTATCATCAAAAAGTAATGAAACACACAATTTATTCTTTATGATGGCCGATAGAGGCAGTTAATGAAGCTGCAGCAGTGTGCACAAACTAGCCATTTTTGATCATCTTGTTCAAAAATCATTTGCCGGACACAAATTTCAGTTTGAGTTTTGTAAGTTGAGATTTGAAGTGCAGGATCAATATTATATAGAAAGACGAAGAAAGCTATAAGTAAGAACTGTTTCATACTTCAAATGGACTTTGTAGAATAAAGTGTTTCAATTTATAGACCAGATATAGAGACGTTTTAGCATTGTTTTAGATAAACTCAGTGATCAACCCAATCTTTACTTTCTTTTATAGATTATTCATTAATACTAGCAGAGTGAGCAATCTAATCCGTTTCCAGTTACAGTATTTATGGACATTGGCAAAGAAAACATTTGTTGTTTTGAGAAAAATATAGTATTATTTCTACTAGTAGCTAGTTAGCTAGACCTGTTGTGAAGGGGCATTTGCATCTATACCCGCTTTGTGGGTCACATTATATCTTATACTCGTTTTGTAAAACAAATTGTAAGCGTACCCACTTTTTCGCATAACTTCAGGCATACGGGTCTGAAGTAGCAAAGGCAATCACGCAAACTTCAGCATTCTAGTAGACAGGCCTAAAGTAGCAAATTGCTCAACCAAGTATTGGTTGAAGTTTTTCTTTGTAATTGCTGAACTTAAGCATTCTAGTAGCTGAAGTTTTGTTCTCTATTTGCTGAACTTCAGCATGTTTTAGCTGAAGTTTTGTTCTATATTTGCTGAACTTCAGCATGTTTTTATCTGAAGCTTTGTTATGTTTGTGATGAACTTCAGGGCTGAAGTTTGTTTTGTATTTGCTGAACTTCAGCATTATACGAGCTGAAGTTTTTGTTTATATTTGCCGAACTTCAGCATTCTTAGAGATTAAATACAAGAACAATGTAAGACCAAATAGAGTAACAAAATCTGGATTCTGGAAAGCAACTGGGATCGACAAGCATGTTTATTCTACTACCAAATCACAAAATCACGATTGCATCATTGGCCTCAAAAAATGTTTAGTATATTATCGAGGAAGTGCTGGGAAAGGCACAAAAACTAATTGGATGATGCATGAGTTTCGCCTCCCACCAACTTGGAAGACTACTATCAAGAAAGGAGGAAGAAAGGAGAGCTTGGTTAGCAAGAAGAAGGAGGCGCCGTAAAAATTAGGGTATAGATTAAATAATTTTAAAAATATGGATATAGGTTAAATGGGGGCGACCAAATAGGTCACCCCGTGCAATTTTTACAACTGTGAATGACACAACTTGCTATAGGCCCATGTAGTGCTGGCAAAATGAGACCATATTTTGTCACTCACCCAATCCAGTGATATTTAAGTTGGATAAAATTTGGGCTTCAACCCATAAAAATATGAGTATTCATGGATAAAATATGGGTAAAATAATGGTTAATCTAGTGAGTTATCTTCCAACTTTTGCCCACTCAAAATATATGATATTTTTAAATTGAAAATGCTAGAAATTTTTACATTCCTATACAATATATGAAACCTTATCACCCTCCATGTTTAAGGTTTGATTTAATTATATTTAGTATACCAAATTACCAAATCTATACCATAATTAATTTAGGATTATAATTAATGGACAGTTTTTTACTCCTTAATTAAAGGGGTATAATTAATGGGCAGATTTTTACTCCTTAATTAAAGATGTCCATATATCCCACGTTTCTCTCTCCCCATCATTTGTAACCAGCCGTTTCCCCCTCCCCTTTCTTCCTCTTCTCCCTTCCTTCTTCTTCAAATTGTAGAATTCAGACCTTCGAGATTCAACAAGTCGAAATTGCTACATTCTGTTCTTCATCGTTTTCAGAAATTGGCGATCATATATATGTTCTTCATCTTTTCTTCTCTCAAATCCACCATTGATAGCCATTAAAAAGTTTGAAAGCTTGAATTCAAATTTGGGTTTTCAAAAATTATTATTTGTTTGGATTGGGTGTTGTTGAAAATAATCGGGAATATGGTTTGGAGTTTATATCTCAATTTTGAGAATTTTTGGTGAAGATGGGACTTGGTTTTGACTGATTTTCAGATTGAATCTCGAAGAAGAAGAAGAAGAAGACACATTACAGAAATTGTAGATAAATTGTAGTTAAATTGTAGATTGTGTCCAGAATGTAATTAATGTATAATTTTTTTGTAGACAAATTGTATTCTAAACATCATAATAACTACATTTAATATAACTACAAAATTTTCTATTCATCTACAAAAATTCTACAAAAAAACTAAAAATAAACTACAAAGTCAAACAGATCTCAATATCGTATCACCCAATTCTCATTCGATTGTAGTTTAATTGGGATTTTCGACATAATTGCGTTTTTTGCAGAAGATTTGTAGAAGTTTTAGTCATTTTTAATTTGTGAAAACAAAAAACAAAGCATCTACAATCAAAATACAAATAATCTATAATTTATCTACAAAATATCTACAAACTGGGTACATTGAATAGAAAGAGACGAAAATTAATACAGCGTGATTTGCGTTTGAAAATTTCTGAAAGAATCTTTAATTCCCCAATATTAGCGCACCTAAATAAGGAATTTTAATACTACAATGATTCCTTATTTAATAAAATATCTGAAAGAATATTTACTTCCTTAATTTTAGCGCCTAAATAGGAAGATTATATCTACTAAGATTCTGTATTTAATGCATTGTATTTGTTTTGTAAAAAAATTATTAACAGGGCGGTTAATTTTTAAATCATGAACATATTTAGTAATATAATTTCCTATATGGTATAGGAACGAAAATATCTCAAAATGCTATATAAGTATTCCAACTCCTTTCCTTTGTAAGTTTCTTCTCACTATAGTTGACTGTGTGAGTAATTTTTTTTCTTTGTTTTTCCTTCTAAACCTGTAACTACTGTTTAATATTGTTTAGCGTTCTTGTTCTTTCTAGATGCATATTTGAATACCAAAATAGTTTAAGAAGTAGAAGTAAATTTGTATAAATTTGTATAATCTTTAAAATATGTATAATGATCTAGTATAAATGTAGATCGTTGAACAAACATATTCGTTAATATCAGATGACCAAAGGCATGTTGATCCTTGGAAAATTTATAATAAAGAAGAACTAGGAATATTTTGTTGGTCCTTTAATTTACTGTTTAGTTTTATATTGGATTGCAGACAATATATGAACAAGGTGAAAAATTACACATAGTTTTTTATTAGTATTAGCGATTATTACTTGCATTAAGCACATTTTCTTCCTAAAACAACAGCTATCATATTTTGTAGAAGAGTAGCTTAAGTTTACAATATAATAGTCAAATTTGAATAAATTTTATGAAGAAGAGTATCAATTATTCCAGTCAAGATTATGTCACTAAATAATACGAGCAAAAGATAAATTATAAATTGTACTTGAAAAAATATTACACTTATATAATGTGGGTTAACCCATATTCAACCCGCCCATTTGATACCCCAACCCGTTTTTTACTCTCATGAAATATGGATGGGTTGAGACCCAACTCATGCTCAACCTATTTTAACCCGCCCAAATCCGACTCCGTTCATTTGGCACCATTAGGCCCATGTATGGAGACCCAAAGGTTAGCTTGATTCGGCCCATCATGCTGCTCCTTTCAATCTCAACATGTAGATATTCTTCTAAGTTCAACGGGGCATTTGCATCCGTACCCGCTTTTTGTGTCACGTTTTAACTTATACTCGCTTTGCAAAAAAAATTTAACTTATACCCGCTTTTTCGCATAACTTCAGCATACGAGATTGAAGTAGCAAAGGCAATCACGCAAAACTTCAGTATTCTAGTAGACGGGCCTGAAGCAGCTTGTGAACTTCAGCTCTAGAGCTGAAGTTTTTGTCTTTGTAACTGGGGAACTTGAGCTCTAAAGCTGAAGTTTTTATTTTGTAACTCGCGAACTTCAGCTCTAGAGCTGAAGTTTTTGTCTTTATAACTGGGGAACTTCAGCTCTAGAGCTGAAGTTTTTGTTTTGTAACTGGGGAACTTCAGCTCAGAGCTGAAGCTTTTGTCTTGTAACTGGAGAACTTCAGCTCTAGAGCTATTCAAATGTTTAAAATCTCTTTAGCACTAACGTGTTTCCAATTTAATTACACTTTCTAGTATTATCATTTTACCCATTTTAATGAAAAAACAGTCAATTTTTCTTCTCTCTTCTTCACATCTTCTCCTCGATCTTCTAAAAAAGAAACAGAGCAGGTGGGTCGTTTCTTCGTCTAAGCTTGTGTAAAATCAAGATGCGAAAAGAAGAATTACTGAAAGTTTCTTTATTGCTGAATTCGTAAAGAGAAAAAAANAGAATCAGTGATTCTTTGTAGCTGATTACTCACTGGTGTGCGCTACTACACACTCATAGAAGAAAACGAAGGAGGAGAAGGAGAAAGAGAAAGGGAGCTGAAGTTGTTTAAAAAGTGGGTACAAGTTAAAAGTTTCAAAAAAAATGGGTATAGGTTAAATGGGGACGACCAAATAGGACGCCCCGTGCAATTTCTACAAGTTCAACGCCGTGAAGTCTTTGCGGGAATCTTGTTATCACGACCCAATTGCTCCTATAGGTCGTGATGGCTTCCAACATCGTTGCAAAGTAACATACGGTGCACTAGCCATATATTTATTTCTTTAATAATTTCAAGGTAGTTACTTTTTATTTATTAAGTAAACGAAAAGTGAAAAACTTAATAAAGTAAAGCGTAAATTAATAAAAGAGAAAATATGATGAAATAAGTACTCAAAAGTCATAAAGTGTCTATTCATGTTCCCAAAACACGGTGTCACAAGTGTATGAGCAACTAGTAGAATATACAGACATTTAAACTATCTAAAATGAGGTAGACAGAAAGTAAATACAAACGAGAGAAACTGCGGGTGCTGCAGAACGAAGCAGCTCAACACTAAACCTCAGGATAACGGGGTTGCGCGCGTGAATGAATACTAGATGCACCTGTCTCAGATATTGTATGATTGGTGCAGAAGTGTAGCGTGAGTACATAAACGACATGTACCCAGTAAGTATCCAGTCTAACCTCGAAAAAGTAGTGATGAGGGGTCGACATCGACACTTATTATGAGCTAGCAAATAAAATACAGAAATTCTAAATAGGCAAGGAATATTGAATAATAATAATAACGCAATATCAAGCAGTGAATAAATGATTCTTTAACTAATTGTAAATTCCAACATCTCCAACTAACACTTACTAGTTCCAAATCAATTTCGGTCATTAAATAAATCATAATCTCTCAAGCTATAAAATAATATCAAGTGTAATAAGGTTCCAAGTACTCACACACGATTATGTCGAGGTCGTACGACCCGATCCAAAATACTGTGTGCACTGTCGAGGGTCGAACAACACGAACCATAAATGCATCTATTACATGGTCGAGGCGAACAGACTGCTCCCATGAGAGTAGAGAAGTTAACCTCGCTCACGAAAGTACTTGTGACGCGAGAGGACATGAATTTCTCAGAGTTATTATGTATTTCCTCAATTCTTCCCCAAAAAATGAAGAAATCTAAATTCAAAATTTGCAACTTTAAAATCTCTAGCCTCGGCTCTATTTAAAACAATTAATATGCATAATAAACACAATGATACAATTAAGGCATGATGTGGATCTAAGACTACTCGGACATATCATGGAATTTAGCTACGCATGGACTCTCGTCACCTAGTGGTACGTAGCTCCCCACACAAGTAATACACAACAAGATACGCCTAAGGGGATGAGTTCCCTCTTACAAGGTTAGGCAAGAGACTTACCTCGTCTCAAACCTCACTTTTCGGCCTACGAATTCACTCTAAAGTCTCAATTTGGTGCTAAACAATCCAAAACTAGATAAATATTATATAAATAAATCAATATACACTCACAAGTTCATAATTTAGCTATTAGAGTAGTTACCCAACCCAAATCATTATTAAAATTCACCCCCGGGCTCACGTGCCAGGATTCTAAAAAAATTCGAAGATAAATGTTACCCATAATCTCACAAACTCAAATATAAAAATTTCACCCAATTCCATAATTATTTCCGTGGTTAAATTCATTTTTATCAAAACCTAGATTTTTCAACTAAACCTACAATTTCTAAAATTTGTGTGTTAAGAATATACCCAAAAAAACTCATCTTGTATAGAGATTACTTACCTCAGAGTGCTAGGTGAAAACCCCTCTTCAATGAGCTCTAAAATCGTCCAAGACTGCCCCACCGATTTTCACTTTTACGAATCCTGGGCGCACCTGCGACGACGCACCTGCGGAAAAATCCATCGCAGGTGCGGTCGTCGCCCAGCTTGGCCAAGTTCGCTTCTGCATAGAAGCATGAGCGCTTGCGCTTGCGCTTCTACGGAGCTGGTCCGCATCGGGGCACACGCGTCTGTGGAAGGTTTCCCGCTCTTGCTATCCCAAACCTCCTTGGCCTAGCCCGCACCTGCGACCATCTTCTTCGCACCTGCGGTAAGCCCTCCGCTTCTGCGACTACTGGACAGGCTGCTCTAGGCCGCTTATGCGGTCGATGGGCCGCTTATGCAAGATCGTACCTGCGACAAAAACTCGCAGGTGCGAACACACTAGAACTGGAGCACCAGCAACTCCCCGAAGTCAAATTCCGAGTCCAATTCCAATCCATTTTGCATCCGGGACCCCGTCCAATTACACTCACACATTGAACAACATAATATGAACCCTCTCACGTGCTTGAAACACCAAAATAACATCTAGAAATACGAACCGGATGCCAAAACGCATGAATCGAATTTTGAAACTCGAAAACTTCTTGAAACACTTCCACGTGTCTAATTCCTATGAAATCAACTCGAAATGATGCCAAATTTTGCGTGCAAGTCACAAATCACCACACGAAACTATTCACATGCTCGGAATCCCATCGAACCTCGATAGCACCAAATCCTACCTCAACCCAAATTTAAAGAACTTGAAAACCTTCAATGCACCAACTTTCAATATTAAGCGCAGAAATGCGCCCGGCTCATCCAATACCCGATCCGAACATACGCTCAAGTTCAAAGTCATCATGCGAACCAATTGGGGTCGTCAAATCCCGGTTTTGAGGTCGTTTACTCAATTGTTGACTCAAGTCATACTTAACCGTTTTAAGCCAATATTAAGGAACTAAGTGTTCCTATCTCAACCCGAACCCTTCTAAATCCGAACTAACCATCCCCGCAAGTCATTAAACAGAAAAAGTACATTATGGAAACAAGAAATTAGAAAGCAAAATGATCGGTCGGGTCGTTACACTTTTTTACTTTTATATAAATAGGATTAGACATTTTAATGTGGAAGATAAGATATGAGTAGGAATAGATAATCGAATCGTAAATTAGTTTGGTATACAGGTCTTTTTGGTATGATAAAAAATAAAAAAAAATTGAAGGAACTATTTTGTTGTGTGTGATAGTATATTGTGTAGAAATGTCTTATTCGAAGAACATATTTCTCACCAAAAGGGAAAAAATGGCATTTCTTATTTTAGCATCGTAGTTAATTAATTTTCTTAACAAATATCTTTAGTTTTCCTTTTCTCACCACAAATATTTAGATATTATTGTGTCCACCTTTACTAATCGGCACCTCTTTAATCAACGTTTGTGGTTCAAAATTGTCCAATTGCATATATACTTGTAAAAAGCAAATAATCATCTTTGATGAAGATCAGATCTATTAAAGTCAAAGGACTTTGATTTGGTCAAAAAAGGAAGAACTTTGAAATGGTCAAAATATACAGCTCGATAAGTTTGATTATGAAAGTTAGACAGATCACTTGATTTTGAAGCAAAGTTTGCCACGGCTTTTTCGCAAGGGAGATTCATACATAAATAAATATTAGTGAAAAATAAAATAGAAAAAGAAAACGTAAAGAACTGAAACAAGGAAAAATAACATACAAAATGACCTGTTGCGCATTTAATTTTTCACTTCCCATCATAACGCATATGCAATCAGATTTCTCTATAACAACATTCATATATATAAAAATTATGTTTTTTCTTGAATTAATTTTCATGTTATGTTATAAAATATATTCTCCATAACAGCGCTTCGCCATAACATTCAAAAATATTCAGAACAAACGAGGATGTTATAGAGATATTTTTTATTATAATTTTTACAAAATAGTTCAGTGGAATTCTTTTAATAGTAAAGCCTCTAGTTTATATCTAAAATAATTCGTGTCACTGCTACTCAACTTCTATCTTACTAACAAAGAAAAACGTTTTGCAATTAGATAGGAACTTATTTAGCGATAAATAAAAGAGCTAGTAACGAACAAAAATAATACAGTGTTTCGCACCTTATAGTATCAAGCATTTTAGAAATTCGGTTTGATCGTTGAAAAGGAAAAAGAAAAAGGAACGGAAGATCCAATCAAGTCAAAGTTTGGACTAACTTGAGTTTTGTACTCAATTCCCGTCAAAGTTTATTTAAATGGTCCAAAACGAACGAAAATTATTGGATATTATCACTTTTAGTCCGTGTCAGAAATTATTTATATTTTATATTCGGACATATATATAATTTTTATATATAACATACATCATGTATGTTATATATAAAAATTATATATTTTTTATGTATTTTTCGAATATTATTTTTAAAGTGACTATATAGTATATCATTTTTTAAAAATTATTAATATTTCACTTCCACGTGGCCACTAGAGCAGTAATAAAAGTGACTCCATTCAACGGGTGGGATATCTATAAATAATAAGGTAGTCACAAAAGGAAAATGGATATCTACCGACAGTCTTCAGGATAGAAAGAGAAATTAAGATGGAGAAGAAGAAAATGATAGGAGTGGGAGGTATGGCTATGGTGCTCATCCTCCTCTTATCAGCAAACATGGAGACTGTCGATGCTCAAGGCGTCAATTGTTATGACTCTTGCGAAACTGCCTGCGTTGGTCTTCCACGTATGCCCCTCATTTCCTACCAATTTAAGAATTGAGTATTTCTCTTTACTAATTATTAGGCCACACGCATAACTGCTTTATTTATGAACATTTTAGACTGACGAACACACACAAAAATTGTTTACAGTATGATTTTGTTATTTTTTTCAGAGAGAGAGTACCTGCGTTGCGCTCGGAAGTGCCAGATTAGGTGCGGACCAGGTGTGTATTTCTGCTTCTTCTTCTTCTTTTTCCTTCAGGTTAACCAAACACCTTGTTTAGAAAGGCAGGAAAAATTTGTACTACTCAATAGCTACCAACTTGAAATTTGATAGTTAAGTATAATGCTATTCATCCTTCTCTATATGTCAATAATTTTTTTATTTTTTTTTAACTATTCTATTGATACTCCCTGCGATCCTGTATATTCCTATATATTTTGTTTATTTAATCTCCTCATGGATTTGATGGTAGTGGAGATCTGAAATAACATATTGAATTAGAGGGAAGGTCCCATGTCTTTTCAGTTAATTAGAGGTGCGCTTAGTTTTAGCAAATTAATAATGACCCAAAGTATTTCATTTTAAAACTAATATGAGAAAAAAAATAGAAGAAAAGATGGGCTGGATCAATCTAACTTTTGGGCCTTAGTAGCTATGGGGCCATATCTGTCCACAACGGCTGTAGCTTTGATTGGACCGCGCGTTTTGGCCCTGATCAAGCTATAATACCCAAATATCCTAACGTATTATGGTTATACAGTTCGTCTTCAATGTCAGTAATTATCTTTTCAGGACAAGTTACATATTTGGCCTATCGCCCAAAAATAATTGTATCCTTAGCTAATATCAAAAAGCTTTTATATATATATATATATATATATATATACATTAATATACAAAAAATGTATATATTGCAAGTTAATATTTTATAGAGCGGTTATACTACGTAGTTTTCCCTTCTTTTTCATACCCTATTGATGTGTTAATGTTTGGAGACTTATCATTACACAAGTAAAGATTAATTTCCTAGGAATTTTCAGATTCTTATCCGTACATTCTTCATTTATTTGTTGCCCTGAGTAAGCATGTCTCCACATATTTTACCTTGCAGCTTAAATTGGAAATTTAACTTTAGGATTGTTTTCGTGGTATTCTTACGCAGATGGCAAAATTGATGCAAACCTGGGCTGAAACTAAGTGCCCAGAAGTAGCAAGCAACCGATGCTATTATTGTAAGGAGTTACACAATTTTGTGTAATTCACAATAAAATCTTCATAGTTTGAGAAAATAAACTTTAATTATTACGTGTATGTTTAATTAGTATGAATTTTTATTGTAAGATGTGTTGTATGACATGTTGGTGAAACTTGATATAATGAAATAAGAGTTACCGTTTTACCGCTCACGTCAAAATTACCAACTATTTATGAATTCAACGATACCATATTTGGTTATTCTATTTCTAGAAAGAAAGAACAACATATTACCATAATTGGGTTTTCATTTTTGTAAAAAAAAATTATAATTCTTCCATGTTTGACTAGTCATTTTCCATGTAGGAAAATATTTGGATTTTTATAAATTGATGATCCTTCCTTCTCATTCAGTAACATCCACACATTCAATATCATCCACGATGTAGTCATATGGGATTTGAGAGTAAGGTTGATTGGTGGGTCGGTCCGGCTTGGGCCCGCGAGCCCATATGGGGTAGTGGGCCTAAATGGGTTGGTCTGTTTAAGCCCAGGACCATTTGGGTTTAGGAGTCCAGGTGGGCCGGTCCTGACCATTAAGCCCGCGAGCCCGAGACCGTTTGGGCCCGGGACCGGCTTCCAAAAGCTATATTTAAAAAAACTTAATTCAAAAAAAATTTCAATGGCCTGCAAAAATAGTCATTTGCCATTTTCTAAAATTGTCATTTTACCCCCCCCCCCCCAAACTGTATTTTAACCCCAAACTTTTTATAATTATACTTTTTCCCTATTTTCAAATTATAAATACCCCTCATTCATTCATTTTTCTCACAAAATCATCAATCTCTCTAATTTTCTTTTATAATTACTTACTTTATTGTTGCAATTTGTGAAGTTGGTGAATCTAAGTCTTCAAGTCTTCAACGATATATAATTTTCAACAAGTTGTTCGTCAATTCCGTAAACTCGTTCCAACTCTTAAGTTAATATTACAGTTTTGTTTGTTTTACTTTGTATATAATTAATATGGCTTATTCTTTGAAAAAAATATTTAGTAAAAGTAAGAAAAAATTCAAGATTGGTGAATCTAGTGGCCAGGCCGTTACTACTCCACTTCCCCCGGCTCCCCGACCCAAACCTGTTACCCATCTTACCCCTGCTATTCTTGATAGCGATAACACTTTATTACAATTTACTGATAGTCAATTTTACCATGATCTTTCACCAGGTGAACAACTAAACCATGAATATATGAATATTTTTTTATGGTAATCCAACTATTGATGAAAATGATGAGGAAAATGATGAGGAAAATATACATTTTGATGAAACGCAATCGGATGACGATACACCCTCTAGTCTTGTTGTTGAAGTTAACCCAACTAATAATAATCCAAATGATACACCGTCTGACCCTCATGTTATTGTCCCTATTTTTTCTAGACAACTTTTTAAACGAAGTGAAACATCTCTTGTTTGGCCATTTTTTATTCAACTAAGAGAGAAAAATAAGGCTAATGTAAAACTTGTGGATTAGAGTTAGCTTTTAAATTTGTTGGAGAACGAGGGGGGAGGGGGTTACGGAAAGTTTGTCTAGATACATAAAGAAACACCTTAATGATAAAGCCAAATATCTTCAAATGAAAGTTGCGGCCGAGGGGACAGGTCTACTACTCATGTTGACCCTAGTATCGGGTCAAATCAATTTCAACCGGGAATTAACATTGTTATTGATGGTATTTTATATTACGATCCAAGAAAAGATCGTGAAGATTTGGCAAAAATGGTTATTGTTATATGCTTACCCTATAGTTTTCCTTGTAACCCTCACTTTGTGCATTATATTAGAAGAGTTTTTAATCCTACTTATGAAGGATGGCCTCGCACAACCGTAAAGAGCGATATTTATAAATATAAACATGAATATGAATAATATTTGCGCTATTTATTTATTCATATAAATTGTTGGTAGAAGTGGTAATGACTGTGATTATCTTACTGTTACCAGTCATTAGATTGATGAGAATTGGATAATACAAAAGCGCATTATTGCTTATAGAATAATTAATTCACGTCACACGGGGAAGTTTATTGCTAGCACGGTTATGGATATTTGTAGATATTTTTGCATTACAGATAAAATAATGACAGTTTCAGTGGATAATGCTTCTAGTAACACTAATGTTATAGCCTTGCTTACCACTACACTAAATCCTGCATTTAGTAATATTTTCTATGTTAGATGTATTTGTCATATTTACCATTTAATTGTCGGTGATGGTATGAGAATTTTAAATGTTGAAATTGAAAAGGTTGAAATGGATCTTAACTCGCTTTTTTGTTTCAAACCGTAGAAGTATTTTAAAAGAAGCGATGAATTTGGCCTAAGAGAAAGAAAGATTCCTAAACCTTGTCCAACTAGATGGAATTACATGTATGAAAGTTTAGTTGTTGCATATTAATATGGAAACCCAATAAACTCAACGTTTAATGCTCGTGTAGCTGATGATAATGAGCACCTTACAAATCAGGACTGGGCTAATATTAAAATGGTTGTAGATTGTTTAGAAAAATTTCATATTGCTACAAATGAATTATCTGGGCAATATTATCTTACTATTTCTAACTGTTTAGTTTATATTGCAGAATTTGCAACCTTGTTTACTCAATTTTCAGAGGGTGGGGTAATTTATGAACTTGCTATTGATTTTAGGAGACGAAGGTTTAAAAAATATTTTTTTCCCTATTCCCCATTATGGTGTTGCTGCCTTGTTAAATCTTACTATGAAATTAAGAGGTCCTCAATTTTAGTATGAAACTGTTTATAATGGTTTAGCACTTGAAGATGAAGAATTGTCTATGCTTCCGGAAGCAATAACCTCAATTAAAATAAATGCTCAAACTATTTATAGTGCTTATCAATTGCCTTAGATCATGCTAGACCAAATGTTCCAACTCCTACTTCTTCTAGTTCGCAATCATCTAAAGAGCTGCGGGAGTAAGAGCACTTAGTGTTTGGGCGGGGTTCAGGGGTTCTCAAGGTTCCATGGCTAGCGATTGTTCATAAATAAATGAGCTTGAAGTTTATTTGTTGTAGGGACTTGAAGAAGTGAATCCCGACGACTCCTTTAATATTTTGGAATAGTGGAAGGACAAAGAAAAACACTTTCCAGTTCTTTCAAGGATGGCTCGAGACATTTTAACTATTCAAGCTTCAACATTGTCATCGGAGAGCGCTTTCAGTCAAGCAAGACTTCAACTCGGTGATCATAGAGCATCTATGAGGGAGAGCTTGGAAAAATCAGTACTCTTCAGAGATTGGATCCGTTCGAAACGAATAAACTTTGGACTTGCTGAATCACAACCAGAGGTAGACGAAGCTTACGAAGAAATGCTAGCTGAACTTGCGGAGGATGTTGCTTCGACCCGGAAGTGGTGATGAACAAGCTTATTTTCCGCCACCACCAACGAAAATTCTTTCGGACCTTGAAGGATTTATGAAATTTGTAAGAGATACAATGTAAACTAATATGTAACTTGTATTTTGGCACATCTTGATTAATTTTTTTTCCTTTCAATGATGGTATTAGCGCCTTGTTGTGCTCATTCCAAGGGGGAATAAGACTAAGAAAGATATTGTCATTTTTTGTTAATGTCATAATAATAAAAATTATAACGCATTCCTTTGAATATCTTTTGACAATATTCTTGTGTTTAAATTTGAATTACAAAATTTAAGTCACAATTATATAATATAATTTACAAGAAATTGCCTTAGATAAAAATATTTAAAAAAAATTGTCCGAGCCCACTTAGGCACGGGGACCGACGCACTTAGCCCGGGACCATTTGGGTTTGGGCCCGTCCCGGGCCGGTTACTACACAAAGGCCCGTGAAGACCGGGATCGTTTGGCCCGGGACCGGTTAGGACCGACCCACATAAGCCCCGCTCACTAGGCCCGTTTAGGCCCGGGGCAGGCCCATAATACAACATTATTTGAGAGTCGTGTTTAGGGGAAAAACTTTATGGGACAAGTTTTAATGTGTCACTTGTGTTTGCCTCCTCGTGAGGTTGTTGGATTGCTCAACTTCGCCCGTAAACGTAAGTCAATTGACCGAATCACGTTAGATATTTGCGTCTCTTTTGATAGACTTCTCTTTTATTATTAAATTTATAATTGTTCAATTATTACGTTACTAGCTTACGCGACATGAAACCTAATTTTTCGATCGTAACACTCCCAACATTCTTTTTCAAGTTATATTTACCAGCAGATTAGAAATAAGTCGGCAATAAAAAAAGGAAAAGGAGAAGTAGCTCAATGTTTTCATTTCGGTTCTTTAACTGAAAAATGATTAGGATGGTCACGAGTTTGTCTCAAAATGCGGAAACCCCTCAATGTCCTGGTTTAAGGCAATATAATACTTTGGTCGGAGTAACTATATTTGTTTACTGTAAGATTACAGAAGATTGCATGTGCACAGGGGATTAATTAAGTTATAAAAAAAATGAGTTGTATAATTTTTGGATTACAAGAAAAGAGGGAGAAGAAAAATATTAAAGCTATAATCAAAATTAACGTACTTAACAATTTACAACCGTATTTCTTCGTGGTCCCTTAATATTTTGTGCTATCGCTACAAATTTAAAAGTGGTTATACCAATCTAATTAGGCGTGCAAATGAAATAGAATCCACAATCGTAAATTTTCTAAATAGTTAACTAGATTTCCAGTCTATGAAGAGTTGCATTAACAAGTATTTAGTAACGGAAAATACTTACTTACACCGGCTGTTTATACCAATCCAACAAATATATATATGTGTGTGTTATCACTAAATCATTATTAATGAATATATATTCTCACTTTGCTTATTATTTAATTAGTATAAATTAATATAAACATCTGGTGCAGAATTTTTTTTACCATTAACCATATATTGTTGCTGGTCGTCTTTGCTTGTTTTATTCCATCACTTCAAGTCTATTTCACATTGTCTATGCTGGTAAAGAATATTCCACTTGAATTATATGCTTCCCTATGCTATAAAATATATTCATTTCTCTAAGGAATCACGGATTTTCTTTTCCTTTAGATGGCCAAACATAACATAGTTTCAGTGGGGGGGAAATTTCCAAATAAAATAAGTAGACATTGTTTTTATTTATAATTATTATTATTATTATTGCTGGTTTTAGATGTCCTGTCCATGAATCATGATGAAATGCAAGCATGCCTCCTCTTTGTTTAGCTAAAAGGCATTATTATTCTTACCTGTTCACTACCACGCCCAACTACCCTCTTTATATTTTACCTTTCATTTTCTTTCTTTCCTTTTCCCTTTAGTTTCCTCCATTCTTTTTTTTTTGGCTAATTAGTCAAAAGCTAATCACAACCTTCAAATCTCCTCTTTAATTAAGCACATCACCATTTCTCTTTTTTCCTTGCATAACTTTTAATAAATGAAAGATCATTTTATTTTAAAAAGTTTTAAAGATTATATAACGATAAACGAATCAAACTCATGATGAGTTTGAATTGAACTTAACTCCAGTGATTCATTAGCAAATGTAGATTCAAGATTTAAACGTTCTTATCATTGAACTTATGGGTTCATATCAACAATATGTTAGCAATTTTAGTAAATCTTTACACAAAAAATTATGTGTTGTGTCAAAAGTTATGAACTCAATTATATCCATCGTAAGAACGCTATATCCACATGTGCTCAATCGAGATAAGTGTTCGTAATTCCTTCCAAAATTTTCTTAATATGATGTCCTATATTTGCAGGTATGCATAGCAATTTATAAAAGGTAGGTGCTTTTTAAAATTGGAAAACAAGGGATAATAAATTGTAGTAGAAGAGAAGCAAGTTGGTTTCTTTTCTATCTACCGCAACAAATGCTCTATTAGTACTTACTCTGTGTAATACCACCAAACAGTAGGTGTAAAAGGGGGTCAGATTTAGGTGTTTTTAATTTCCACGAAGCTTCTACTGATGGAAATGGAACAATGATTTTAATTCCTAAATTTTCCTTAGATTTTGTCAAAAGTCAAATGAGTGTATAACAGAAATATATTGTTTAATCAAAAGTCTATTCATTAAAAAACATCCACCGTTTTGTACGTGAATATATATGCATGTGGAACCCTCTTTACCTCGAGCAAAAGAAAAAAGAAATGGAAACAAAATAAAATAAAATAAAATAAAGTGAGATTGCAATTAGAATCTGATAGCTCTATCTTCTCTAGGAAAATCAACCCTACTTCAACGTTCTAATAAGTATATGTATAATAAAACTTGGTAAAAGTGTTTTTGTCATTGACTTCTGTTCCTCTTTTTGCTTTTTTGCTTTGTCTATTAGTTACGGTGTAGACTTAAAACAAAGGGGTTACTACTTTTTATGAGAGTATTCAATTTTACTGTGGCGACAGTAAAATATATAGATCGAAAAATGACAACTCTTCAAATTATAGACAATTTTGATGAAATTAAACGAAAACAATTCTGAAAACCATTACTTCAGATTGAACTGATTACAAAGTTGAAATAATGAAAGTGGTTATCACACGTATTGGGTGACATTAAAAATACGATTATACCTTTCTAGAGGCGCAGTGCCAACTTTTTTAAGTGGGGGTACCGGGTTTAGGCCTCGCCTAAAGTTCGACTTACATAATAAACGGGAAATTGCGTATCTTGCTCTTCTCGAACTAGGACACCACTTACCGTGACTTCTGAGACTGCTAAGTATAGGTAGAGTTGTTCGCCTATTTTTGGAGTGTGAAGCAATGGTGGGCTCGAGGTCAATTCTTCCAACGCTTGTTGACATTCCGGGTCCAAGCAAAATTGTTCTTCTTTTTGAGTAGCGAAAAGAACCTGTGGCTTCGATCTGAAGACCTCGAAATGAATCGGCCTAAGGCGGCTATCCGTCCTATCAGCCTTTGCACGACCTCAACACTGTCCACGACTGTGATGTCTTCGATAGCCTTGATTTTATCGTGGTTGATCTCGATACCTCGATTTGACACCATAAAGCCGAGGAACTTGCTTGAACCGACCCCGAAAGCACATTTCTCGGGGTTGAGCTTCATGTTGAATTTTCTCAATATGTCGAAGGTTTCCTGCAAATGCGTCAAATTGTCCTCTGCGCGCAGGGACTTAACTAGCATATCGTCAATATAAACTTCCATTGATTTACCTATTTGTTCTTCGAATGTTTTGTTTACTACGCGTTTGGTAGGTAGCACCGACATTTTTTAGTCCAAAATGGCATTACGTTATAACAATATGTGCCATACTTAGTAATGAACGAAGTCTTTTCCTCATCCCCCCGGGTTCATTTGAATTTGATTGTACCCGGAGTAGGCGTCGAAAAAACTAAGGATCTCGTGGCCGGCCGTGGCATCGATCATGCGATCGATATTCGGCAGAGGAAAAGAGTCTTTGGGGCGTGCTTTGTTTAAATCTTTATAATCTACGCACATCCTAAGTTTGTTCCCTTTCTTAGGGACCACCACTACATTTGTTAATCATTCGAGATACTTTACTTCCCGAATGGATCCTATTTTGAGAAGCTTAGTTACCTTGTCCATGATGAATGCATGTTACAGCTCAGATTGAGGCCTGCTCTTTTGTTTCACTAGTCTAAACTTCGGATCCAAGCTCAATCGATGTGTTGTGATCTCCGGTGGGATCCATATCATATATAAGTGGGACCAAGCAAAGCAATCCATATTATCAATAAGAAATTTAATGAGTTTTTCTTGAGTTCGGGGGTTAGACCCGTACCCAGGTATACCTTTCGATCAGGCAGGTAATCGATTAGTATAACCTATTCTAACTCTTCGATTGTTGATTGGGTATCATCAGAATCTTCGGGATAATGAAGGATCGAGGAACCCAATAGTCGTCATTTTTCTCTTCCATCCATGTTTTTTCGACTGAGTCGGGGCTGGTGACCGTGGTTACTATTTGGCCTCCTATTTTCCTTTTACCTCTGATCCCTTTGCTGTCGAAAGTGCCGATATCGGTATTACCTCATCGACCGCGAATATTTCCTTTGCAGCATGTTGCTACCCACATACCGTTTTCACCCCGTTCGGCGTTGGGAATTTCAACATTTGGTGGAGAGTCGAAGGGACTTCCCTCATGTTGTGAATCCAGGGCCTCCCGAGTAGGGCGTTGTACCTCATGTCTCCCTCGATTACATGAAATTTGGCTTCTTGTATTGTTCTAGCTACATTCACCGATAAAATGATTTCACCTTTAGTTGTTTCGCTGTCCATGTTATTCAGAACTCGAGCTGCAGGTACGATCTGATCTTGCAGGCCGAGCTACTCCACTTCCCTCAGTCGGGTGATATTTGTCGAGCTACCTAGATCGATTAAAACACGCTTAACTTGAATTTTATTCATAAGGATATAGATTACTAGAGCGTCATTGTGGGGTTGAGAAATTCCTTCTGCTTCCTCATCGTTGAATGATACAATGCCTTACGTCACGCAATCTCGGGTCCGATTATCCCTAGCAATTGATACTTTAGTGCATTTGAACACGGGCCATTGTGGAGTATCGACCCCGCCGACGATCATATGGATCACATGTTGTGGCTCTTCCTGTTCGTTTTTCCTGTTTGCATCCCTTTTTTCTTAAATATTTTGGCTCGATCACTTAAGTACTCTCGAAGGTGGCCCTCATTGAATAGACGGACTACCTCCTCCCTCAATTACCTACAATCTTCGGTTCTTCATTGAATAGACGGGCTACCTCATCCCTTAGTTGTTGCAATCTTCGGTTTTGTGGCTTTGTGTACCGTGATACTTGCAGATTATATTGGGATTTATTTGGGAAGGATCAGTTTGTATGTGTCTGGGACACCTAGTATATTCCGATAATCATGGTGCCTCTGTGGGTTTGGCAACCACTTTTGCTCATAAGTCCTCGAGAACTCTGTCCTCGATCGTTTCGGGCAGAATTGCGTCCGGGATCGTCGTTCCTGCGATCTGCATTGTATGGCTGATATCGGTCTCTGTTCGACCGAGGTTCCATACTGATATCTCTCTTGTTTCTGCCTGCGGCTCTGTTAAGATATACTAAACCAGAAGGAGTTACCAATTGGTCATCCTCGACTCTAATCTTTGACTGGTATCAATTATGTACATCGGCCCAAGTTACCGCCGGATATTCAACCAAGTTTTGCTTCAGTTGACGTGACGCATCGAACTTCGTTCGTTCAACCCCTGAGTGAAGGCTTGAATAGCCCAATCATCTGTGACCGATGGCAACTCCATGTGTTATATTTGGAACCGAGACACGAACTCCCTAAGATTTCATTATCCTTCTGTTTTACCATGAAAAGGTCCGATTTTCTTGCCGCAACCTTTATGGCACAGGCATGTGCCTTTACGAAAGAATTTGCAAGCATGGCGAATGAGTAAATGGAACTTGGCGGTAGATTATGGTACCAAATCATTGCCCCCTTCGACAGAGTCTCTCTGAACTTCTTCAATAGAACAGACTCGATCTTATCATCTTCCAAATCGTTACCTTTGATGGCGCATGTATTGGAGGTGACATGCTCGTTGTGATCAGTGGTTCCATTGTACTTAGGGATTTCTGGCATACGAATTTTCTTGGGAATGGGCTTCGGAGACTCACTTGGAGGAAACAACTTTTTTACAATTTTTTTTGAATCCATCTCTTTCAAAATTGGCGATGCCCCCGATATCTGGTCAACCCGGGAGTTGTACGTTTCTACATTCTTATCATTTGCCTCAATTTTCTTCTCTCCCTATTCAATTCGTTTTTGATCTCCTCAACCATCTTCATTATTGCAGGGTCAGTCCCCGATTCACTGCATTCGACTTTTCTGGTACTGGCCCGTTCCGGCGGGCGGCTTCCGGTTCGACCTCACTCGGTGTTCGATGCTGATTTTGTAGCTGTGCAATATCGACTTGTTGAGCCTGTAGCATCTTGAATATCACTTGGAGACTGACTCCTCCGCCTCCTCTGCCCTGTGTACCTCGACCATCATATCGACCTTCTCTACGTACACTCCCTTCGGGGTCCGCGCCCAGATTCGCATTTAGAGCGATGTGCGAACTAACGTCGATTGGATTGGCAACCGATGCTCCCTCGAGATCAGCTTGTGGCACCTCGACCCTTGGAGCAACTACATTGTCGTTTCCCCGTGAAATCTGAGGCCATTATCACCATGTGTGGGTGCTGTTTGTGAGTTTGGCTTATTTTATCTTGAAAACAAAAATACTTGACAAGAACGAGCGCAAAGTAGTGTGGGTTATCGGAGTCACTATTGAATGATCACTATTATTCTTAGCCCCACGGTAGACGCCAAACTGTTTGCCCTAAAATTTGGATAACAGTTAAACTTATATTGTGGTTTTAAGGATGTGTGATTTCACCCAATACCAATTGATAAATGCGAAAGAAAATGATAGAATTAAACTGTAAATAAATCAAACCAGTGTTCAAATATGGTTTCAGCCTCGAGTCAGGATACCCTCGAACTGATAAGTGCAAAAATAGTAAAGATGGAATAAACTGATGAACATGAACACGAGTAATGAAGAAAGAGTTGTATTGATTTTTTCTCAGTGAAGCATGACGTCTACAAACGATTAGAGCTCCTTTTTATATAGTAGAGGAATTTTACTTATGGTATAACTCTCATTACAGAAGGAAATCGTATAATTAGCTAATTAACCGCTTCTGCTTTGATCTGTTACGAGATTTCCGCCACGATCTTCGACCAATCACGGATATCCCGCTTTTTTGTTACTAATCTATCTCCGATGTTAGTCGGAGTTTATATCCCTTGACTTCGATTGATACCAACCTCGATCTAGGAAGAGACTTCGATCTCAAATTCAATGGCTCAATTTTTATTTTATTTTTAATTTTTTTTAAACCCCAACATTTCCACGTGTAATGTCCCCATTCGTCCGAATTAACCCATGTCCCACATTATAAATATTAAAAATTGAGTCATTAGTCAATAATGGCATGAATGAGCCAAATGTGTAACGTCAGTGGCATGAAATGAGCATATTTTTAACGGATGACATAGATAAATCATTTCTGAAAGTTGAGTGGCATTTTTAGACCTTTTCCGTATTTATAATAAAACTTGGTAAAAGTATTTTTGCCATTGACTTCTGATCCCTTTTTTTTTTTTTTTTTTTGGCTTTTTGCTTTGTCTATTAATTATGGAGTAGACTTAAAAGAAAGGGATTACTTTTTATGAGAGTATTCAATTTTACTGTGGCGACAGTAAATTAAATGGAAACAACTCTTCAAATTATAGACAATTTTTGATAAAATTAAACGAAAAAATTGTGAAAACCATCATTTCAGATTGAACTGATTACAAAGTTGAAATAATGATTCTCAAAAGAAGAAAGAAAAACCCATTTTATTAAAAATAAAAAAAAGAAAAGAAAAAAATAATACGTATGGTACAAAAAAATAATAATCGAAGGCTATGTTGTCTGTCAAGGCAACGCACAGGTATTTACTTTCCTTTTTTTTTCCTAATCTATTTTATCTATTTAAGCTCTTGAGTATCCAATTCAAAACAATTATTTTAGCATGAAACACTTCAAAATTTTGTTTATAGCTTGTACTTTAAATATGATATTTTTACTGTTACTTAAATTTTGTTGTATCGTATTGTTAAATCTATCGTTACGTAACGACGAAATGTGTTATGTAACAACTGATTTGGTGTGGTTGCATCGTTATCTTGCTTTTTTGTCTCATCTCACCCTTCACCATTATTAAATAATATTATTTTATCATTACTCAACCTTTTTATATATTAAATTTATTTCGTATCATAATTTTTCTTTATAATATTACAAAATTTATTATTCATATTGCTGGTGCATGATATCATGAAACAACGACAAACGATACAATCTATCCAAACATTGTATTCATCAAACGATACAGTACAATACAATATAATACAATATGATACATTATGAAACGACGTAAAACAACCCTTCAAACAAGCTGTTATAGTTTTCAGTTTTTCAATTAAATGATTAAACTGTTTGTCCTAATAATTCTGTTAAAAGTGAGCCACCTTTCTAATGCTAATTTTAAAATTTATTGTTAAGGCCTCTAAGTATATCCAAATCATTTAAAATTTACTAGGACATTTCCTCCAATCTAACTAAGTTTTATGCTGATAAAAAATAGTAAATACCGTATAAAATAGTCGAGGTGCACCCAAATAAGCGAAATACCACCGTTACAAAAAAAATAACGAAAGCGTTGAGAAATGGTTTAAACTTAATTATTTAATGCTATGCGTGTTGTTGGTACAGTACATGAATAACGCGTCAGTAAATTTGTCCATGCTACTATAAATGGAATGGTAATAAAGGATTTAGTGACAAATTTAGAAATTACACTAGTATGAAAAGAAACATTTAAACTATATACAAAAGAAAAATTAAACAACTTCGACAAAAGGAAAAAAACGTGTATGCTTTGTTCACAAAAACATAGGTTGCTTAAATAAAATGAATTAATAAATCGTTGTAAAAGGAAGTTTCCCCCCTAAAATCTAAAGTAAAAAACGTAAAAAAATTCTAAGCAATTTCTTATATTTATGAGAGTCGGATCCAAGATTTAAACTTTATGGGTTTAACTTTTAAAGTTTTAAGCATTGAATCCATTTTCTTTAAAGTTATGAGTTCATATGTACTATTTTTGCAATTTTAATGAATTTTTATTATACAAATTTCTACTCCGCGTTGAAAGTTATGGATTCAGTTGAACCCGCTGGTGGAACGCTACATCGGCCTATGATATTTACCTAAGGGGTTGTTTGATAGGAAGCATTAGGTAAAATAATGCATGCATTATCTTTGTGTATTAGCAATACTTTTTTTGGTACACTTTTGAACCTATGCATTAGTTATACACCCTATTTGGTATTATCCTATGCATAACTAATGCATAAGAAACCATGATATTAACAATGCAATGGGCTTTAATGCATGCATTAATTTAGTTAAAGACAAAAATATCCTTCAAAATTTATACTTGATTAAAATATTCTATTATATAATGCGAGTTTGAAATAATTCAAGAAAATGACAATTAAAATTATATTCCTAGTAAATAAATAAATAATTAGTATTTTTTTTAAAAATAAATATTAAGTTCTATACTACAATATAGGTAGGCAAATCAAATAGTAATTTTTTAAAATATTTTCATATACAAACATTCTTCAACATATGTTTCTTTTATAAAAAAGAAGAAGTGATGTACAGTTATGAAGGTACTTTTGTAAATAAATAATTATTTTAGAAATTATACATAATTAAGAAATACATCAACATAATTAATACCATACTACTAATATATCATATTCAACATTATTTTTATACATTCTGCCAAACGATCCTAAGTGTTGAAAAGCAGAACAGAGTGATATGGTAGCTGTAACGCAGAAAAATAACAAATATCCCAAAATATAGTTTAAATGCGCGCAAACTAATTGAAAATTGATTGAAAGAAGAAGTTTGAAAAAAATTCCATGTTCCCATGTCTCATATGGTGGTGGCTTCGTAAAGCCAGTGTTGATACTGCTCACGTAGAGGCCAATATAGTATTAGTGTGTGACCCCATTAAACACCTTAGTGCTAATATAATAAAGTATACACATCCCTTTTTTTGTTTTGTATTTCCCTGTTTTCCTTTTCTTCTCTTACCTGTTCTTCTTCATCACTTTCTCTCTCTTTCTGGTTTGTTGAACTAGATTTAATGTTGGGTTTTGAGTCCGCTGTGACAAAAGAAACAGACTTGCAGTAAATACAGAGAAGCTGATATATCTAAAAATGTTTCTTGGCTCTGACCCCACTTTTCCTATCTTGATCTGGTTTCTGTGTCCTTGCTAACTTTTAATGCTATGTTATTGTTGTTCTTCTTCTTATTTTAAGGTACAGATCTCTGTTCTTTTTGTTTGTTCATCTTCAGATCTTATGTTATTTGGTGTCTGTATGTTTCTTTCCCTTTTTATCTGTTGGTTTATGTCCTATGTATGTTACTCTTCTCAAAATGTGGAGATATTCTTGGGTTATCTAGTTTTTGGCTTTTAATTTTGGGCAATATTTGAGGAAAAGTTACCCCTTTGCTCAAAATCTTGTCTCTTTTTTTTTTTCATTTGGGTGGAGAGGGAAGCTCTATTCCTTTGATTTCATTGATACTAAGTGATAGAAAGTTTATGTCTTTTGGGAATTTGGAGCTTCAATTTTCATTTTACAGAAAACTTTATTTTCTTGTGTTGGTTTTGCAGGATTGGAAGTTATGGAGCTTTGATTATCCTATAGTACTTTGCAGGTTTGTCACCATCTGAGCTCTTCCTACGTGGCTTGATAGATTGGTATCAACCTGGATATGTCGTTTAAGTTGTAGGTTTTGATGAGAATGGAGTATCTATTGTTTGTATTTAGATAAATATACAGGAAAGACCTAATCTTTTTGGTCACAAGTAGATGAAGAATGAAAATGGTACTTGAAATACTATGCTTATTTTCTATAGGTTCTGGTTGTTTGTAAGCTGCTTATGGAATTTGCATTGTGTTTAGTATAAAGCTTGAGGAACAACATTAGATTCTAAGCAGAAACAAATTTGGTAACTTTCTAACTTAAATTTAGACATTCGGACCACCGACGAGTTGAACTTTCCTTTCTTGAACTGGAATCTAGTTTTGAACTGCTTGGTGCCAATTTTGCAGTGTTAACAGTAGCGAGTTTATCTTTATCTTGAGTAGCTTTTTTCCACTATTAATGATGGATTTGCTGAAAGATTGATGACATTTGAAAGACATTATCTTTTATACTTGTTGTCTTGCAACTAAGCTAGGACAACTGTCATGGGGCATCACCTCAAGATTCTAAAGAAGTTGTATCTGATTAAAGTCATGTGATTTACTTTACCTAGGTGCTCATGTGAAGATGTCTCTTTATACTCTTTTCTTTTCCCTTTTCTTACTTTTTTCTTTAAATGCCTTTCTTGCTTTTTCCTCTTCACTTTTCTTCAGAAACTTATTCCTGTTACTGAAGCACAATTTGGTTTTTCGTTCTTTTGCAGCTGTATCTATTTGTGAAGCTCTTTAGATTAAAAAGCTTACCTGATACGAAAGAGTAGATAGGCCAATAACATTTGTTCGTGGTGTTTGGACTTCGACCTAGCACTTTTGAGTTCAGATGTCGTTCCGCAGTATAGTGCGGGATGTAAGAGATAGCATTGGTAGCTTATCAAGGCGAAGCTTCGATTTAAGGCTGTCTGGTCATCACAGGGATAAATCACATGGTTCGTTTTATGACTTAAGCGACCAGCCTCCTGTTATCCAGGATAGTTGTTGGGCCAATCTTCCTCCGGAGTTACTTTTTGATGTAATTAGAAGGTTAGAGGAGAGTGAAAGCACATGGCCTGGCCGTAAGCATGTTGTAGCATTTGCCGCAGTTTGTAGGTCATGGCGGAGTATGTGCAAGGACATTGTTAGAAATCCTGAATTTTGTGGAAAGCTAACTTTTCCTGTTTCCCTAAAGCAGGTATTTCTTTAACTTCCTTAGAGGAATATTTCGAGTACAGAAATATGCCTTTGTGGTTGCCGTGTGGTCTCTGGAAGCAACCCTTCTGTTAATTGTTATAGAATCAGATAGTTGTAGTGGAACTGACGTACTAGAGAATTAAGACTTTTGACTAATCTTTTGGAGGAGAATTGATGAGTCCTTTTACTTTCTCTTTTCAGCCTGGGCCTCGTGATGGAACTATTCAATGCTTCATCAAGCGGGATAAATCTAATTTGACTTACCATCTTTTCTTGTGTCTTAGTCCTGGTAAGTATTACGTTGTTGGCTGATATTTGCTTGATGCTTAGATGATTTTTGCATCTATTCCTCATCTTTTTCTTTGAGAAAGTTCGTTGATGCTATCCTTGCATCTGAGTCATAGAAGGTACTTGCAAAATTCAGAACATGAGGTGAACATTATCTTTGCTGTCTTTCCAATCTCCTGTCATATAAAACGACCACCCCGTTCCTCTCCCCTTCCCCTCAAACCCAAAGGCAAAAGGGAAACAAATCTATGCTGTTAAAGTCTTCTCTCTTCTCTGTATGCAAATTGAGTTAATGATATCATCGATACTTATATTTCCAGTTGTAATTTGTGTCTAGACATGTTTGGTTGAGATGCGTTAGTTACTCTTGCTTCGCTGCCTTCATAATTTATATGCGAGTGGCAATTGTTCAGAGGTTAATGGGGTATTTTCAACTTTCTCTGTAGCATTGTTAGTTGAAAATGGGAAGTTCCTTCTCTCTGCAAAAAGAACCAGACGGACAACTTGCACGGAGTATGTTATCTCAATGGATGCAGAAAACATCTCTAGATCAAGTAATACATATATTGGAAAACTAAGGTAAATATGGAGGCTATTCATTTTGCTTTCCATTATCTTTCTTGTCTTCACCTGGTATTACTGAGATGTTTCAGGGAAACTGAATTTAGTGAAGAATAGCATGCGTTTGATACATTCCTTTCCCCTTCCCATTCACCAGAGATAGTTTCTCCCTTGTTAGCTAATGTCATTACTTAGGCATGAGCAATCCCGGAAATTTTAGGCTATCAGTAATTAACTACGACTTCCAATGGAAAAAAGTAGAAATAGTGTATCATGCATGGATAGATTCATCAGGAAAATAAAAGTTCGAGGCAACAATAGTTGTCGTAGATGAAAGCTGAATTGCATGTCATTTGTTTTATGATTTCCATGCTTAGGTTACGATTTCTGCTGGAGTTACTAATGAATTGTCTTTTCTTTTCTTGTTTTTATTTTCCTGTGCTGAGGGTCGATTGGAAACAACCTCTCTGCCCTTTCGGGGTAGGGGTAAGATCTGCGTCCGCATTACCCTTCCCAGACCCCACTTTGTGGGACTTTACTGGGTAGTTGTTGTTGTTGTTGTTGTTGTAGATGAAAGCTGAATTGAAGTTCTGTGGCATTATCCCATTATATTGTCTAGGCTATCAAAACCCCTTCTCCATTCTATTCTATTGAGGGACTTTCTCACCAACTCCTTGCTAGGAAAAGTGGCGTTTTGATTTTTGAGAACGACTTTGATGCTTATGTTTACAAGGCAGAAATGTACCAATTGTTTAAGTACCTTTGGGTAAAAGACACGTGAAAAGGAAAAGGGGAAAAGAAGAGAGAGCAGCGAGGAACTTAAAGATATAAGAAACCAAGCAGCTTCTTAAGGATGTGTAGAATAGATTAGTTACTTAAAATTTAGTACATTTGATAATTGATATATACTGGCTTGTTGATATCACCGACAGTATTTGTGCATCCTTCTGCCGTAGTTTGATAACACAGCTCTCTTTGCTTAACTAGTCTAAAGGATGGATTTAGCCCAATTTATAATGCAGCTTCATAGTGCTTATGTTTACATTACATTTATACTCGAGGAGGTGACATAAATCTTTTTATGAAGTGTCTACTTGAGTCTCCTTTCACTATGTGAAAAAGTGACATGCTATTGATGATAAACTATCACTGTTTATTTTGCAGATCAAATTTTCTAGGTACAAAATTCATTATATATGACACACAGCCTCCTTACACCTGTGGACATGTTCCCCCTCCAGGGCGCACAAGCCGTAGATTCAACTCCAAGAAAGTCTCTCCTAAAGTCCCAACTGGAAGCTATAGCATATCCCAAATCACATACGAGCTGAATGTTCTTGGAACACGGGGTCCGCGGAGAATGCACTGTATCATGCACTCAATTCCCGCCTCAGCACTTGATGCTGGCGGCTCTGTGCCTGGCCAACCAGAGCTTCTCTCAAGGCCCCTGGAAGATTCGTTTCGCAGCATCTCTTTCTCAAAGTCACTCGATCATTCCACCGAATTCAGTAGCTCGCGATTTTCTGATATTGCTGGAGGATCAATTAATGAAGAAGATGATGGCAAGGGGAAACCACTGGTCTTAAAGAACAAGGCACCACGATGGCACGAACAACTGCAATGTTGGTGCCTAAATTTTCGAGGGCGGGTGACGGTTGCATCTGTCAAGAACTTTCAGTTGATTGCTGCCACTCAACAACCAGCTGCTGGACCGACAACGTCTCAGCCGACAAGCCAATCAGATCATGACAAAATCATCTTGCAATTCGGGAAAGTAGGGAAAGATATGTTTACCATGGACTACCGGTATCCCCTCTCTGCATTTCAGGCTTTTGCTATCTGCTTGAGCAGCTTTGACACAAAATTGGCTTGTGAATAGTGCAAACCATTATTACATTATAGGGTGCTAAAATTATTAACTGTAATGCTTCTATTCTGGATTTATTCTACTTCCTTCTTTTCACCATTAGAAATGAAGATTGTCCCTAAATTTCGTCATGTTGTAAAACCTGATGATAATCATGGTTCTATTCCTGTGGAAAAGGTGCCAAGCTTTGAATAACAAATCGTATTATTCTTGCCATTTAAAAGACTCTGTATGCCATGGCTCGTATGGATCACTGCATTAATTCAAATTCATACTAAAATTTATTGAAAAGGATATCTGAGTCTTTTGTAGCAAACTGATATTTCATCAACTACTTTGACTAGTCCACGATCAATATCTTACTTCAAGTCAAATTAAGGTGGAAGTATTTTACAAGTTGTACATATATAAAATCCAAAGCAAATGACTTCAACTACTCTAATAAACTTATTGCAACACTATATATAATGAATTTGTTCAGTATTTAACTATCTTAATCAAGACATGACACCTTGCATATAACGTGTGGGTATTATTATTAAAGAATTGCTGGTTAGCTTGCAATTGTCGAAATTATCAAACATAAGTATGCTAAGATTAAAGTCATGTCCTATTGACTCATTCATCGGCAAGGCAGCTATTTTTGGCATAAAGGGTATATCCTTTTGGGTCTCTCTTGCAACTCCAACATTCCCTACTAAGGTTTCCTCCGTCTTTAATTTGAAATTGAGTTTTCTTTGATAGGGAGCACTAAATTTTTTATAATATTATATATGTATCTAAATTAGTTGGACGAACCAATTTCAAAACACGAGATAATTAAGCCAAAAAAATGGAACATTCGTCATACTAATTTGATGATGGAGACGCTTCACCTCACCAACTAAACAAACAAACCTCTACATCACTTGATCTTTCTTGGGGCTTTTGCATACTCAGCTTTTTGGGTCACGTTTTACCTTATATTTGTTTTGTAAAAAAAATTGTAATCGTACTCACTTTTCGCATAAACTTCAGGCATACGAGCCTGAAGTAGCAAAGACAATCACACAAACTTCAGCATTCTAGGCTTTTGTTTTGTCGTGGATTAATTAGTTTTGTCATAAAACTTTTTCAAAACTTCAATAGAAGATGTTGAAGTTATTTAGTTCATTTGTAAAAATTTCAGGCATTAAATAAGCTGAAGTTTTGCACATGTATCAGGAAGGCGGCGCCTGAAGTTGTAAATATTAAGGTGTAGGTTAAATAATTTTAAAAAATATGAATATAGGTTAAATGAGGGCGACCAAATAGGGTGTCCTGCGCAATTTTTACCTCTTTCTTAAGTTAAGCCTTTCCTTTTCTTTTCCTCTTTTAAAATATATGCTAATTGTTGCTGATCAGGAATTGATGATAAACCATGCTCATAAGAAAAACTTCATAGAAAATTAAAATGGTCATAAATGAATATACAGATAAATAATTGTAGGTGGATGCGAGAGTTATAATGGCAGAAACACCAAATAGTATTATTGCATCCAAATAAAATACTAGGAATTAATACATACTCATCAAGTATTTACTCCCACTCCCAACTAGTTATTAAGTGCGTTGTCTCTTGTAATTTAACAACTCAAAACTTCATTGAACTCTCTAAATAATAAATAATGGGTGTCGTATGAAACTGAAAATTAATAAATTGGAAAAAATTTCAAGTGCATGTATATATTATTTTCGAGTCAAATGTATTCGTATATATATATATAAGGACAGAGTTCGATGGGCGGGAGGGGTTCAGTTGAACCACCTTCACAGGAAATTATATTGTGTGTAAGGAGTACAAAGATGCCAAATGGAGTAAGAAGGAAGCAAACAATTGTAACCGAGATGAATGGAGATATAACTGTAAGAATCATAAAATAGAAGAATAAACGAAGAGAATATAAAAAAGAGAATAAAGGCTAAAAACTTTAAATAGCACAAGAAAAGAAAAAAGAAAAAGGAAACTAAGACAGAACAACAACTACAAAAGTCTAGGGGCTCAAATACAATAAGAACCAAATTGCAAACACCATAATGCAAAAATCCCAAAAACATTCTAGTTCGTAAATCAAGAAGTCATGCTTTACCTCTTCTAATAATAATAATAAATAAAACTCTCTCTGTTAACCATATTTTTGGTTTTGCTTTTTCTCATTTGCTTCTTAAATACGTCTCGATTTGCAACCCAAAATTTTGTGTCAACAGCAAAGGCAAGGGGGCCTTCATGTCCTTAAGGCTCTAGGGTTCAATATATGTTCCCTTTCTTCTTTCTGTTTCAACATGTCCAGCTAGCTCTTCATAGGTATTATATATTCTTTTTCTCCTCCCTTACGTTTCATTTCTTTTTTTAAAATTTCATTCCATTTGCTCAAAGTTCCAATCTTTTTAGAGAATTTTGGAGTTTGTTGCCTGGGATCTAATTCTTGGGATTGAATTTGATCTGGGTTTGCTGTTTTTATGCATGAAATTCGATGTTCTTGAGGTTTCTGTTATTTCCCTGTCTGAATTTGAAGTGGGTTTTGGTTTGGAATTGTAACCGTTCAAACGCTTAAAAGGGTCCCTGTTAATATTAGCTTAGCTTTTTGCTGAATTATGGTGTGTAATCCTGTTTGTGTTTTTGTGTTCTTTTTGAAATTTTAGGATTGCTATATGAGGACCTGGAAATGCTGTTTTTTATCCTCTTTTTTTTTTTGGGGTTTTGTCAACTGATTGTTCTTTTTCCTGTTTGGTGTTATGTAAATTGCAGTGGTGGAAAGTATTTTAATTCTGAGTTGAGTTGATTTTAAGATTCTGAGGAGGTTTTATTTAGGATATAGAATAAGATTCTGAGGAGGTTCTGTATATTGGATTACAATGCCTTCTTCAGACAGTCATGGTTCTTCGATGCCGTTTGCCTCATTCCGTCGTTCAATTTTGAGTATTAGAAGTGAACAACAGGTTCATTCGCTGGAATTGAACCATGATTCTAATGTCCAGGAGATTGAGCAGGAAGCATTTCAGAAACTAGTGTCCACTCGATTTCAGGAACTCTCAGTTGCTTCTGCTGATGAATTCCTTTCCATTGCATGGATTCGCAAGTTGCTAGATGTGTTTACCAGTTGTCAGGAAGAGTTCAGAATCATCTTGTGCAACAATAAGGGACTCCTCTTGAAATCGCCTCAAGATAAGCTTTTGTCTGACTACTTTGATAGAACTATAAAAGCACTTGATATTTGCAATGCAGCCCGTGATGGGATTGGGAAGATTAGACTCTGGCATAAGCATTTGGAGATTGTGGTTTCCGCATTGGATTCTCGACAAAAGATGATTGGCGAAGGTCAGCTCCGTCGGACTAGAAAGAGTCTGATGGATTTGGCTCTTGTGATGCTAGAAGAGAAAGAAACCGGATCTGTTTTTTCTCAGAGGAACCGTTCTTTTGGACGCCATAATAAGACCAAGGATCACCAGCGTCGTCCTTCTGGGCACTCAAGATCTCTATCTTGGAGCGTGTCTCAATCTTGGTCAGCATCTAAACAGCTCCAGTCAATTGCAAGCCACTTGGTTGCTCCTCGTGGAAATGAAATAGCTGCAACGAATGGTATAGCGAGCCTTATATTTACAATGAACTTTATTCTCCTGTTTGTGCTGTGGGTTCTTGTTGCTGCAGTCCCTTGTCAGGATCGGAGCCTCCAAATTCATTTTGCTATCCCAAGGCAATTTTTGTGGAGCAATCCCCTTTGGTTGCTTCATGGTAGGATAATGGATGAAGCTAAGAAGCCAGAACGCCGCAATTCAAATGGATTGTTGAAGGAAATTTATCAGATTGAGAAATGTGTCCATCGATTGACTGACTTGATAGACTCTGCTCAGTTACCGTTGGCCGACGATCAGATGGAAGAAGTAAAAGTAGGCGGTCAAGATTTATCAGCAGTCTGTGAAGTTCTTAAGACTGGTCTTGATCCACTAGAGCGCCATTTAAAAGAAGTATTTAGAAAAATTATGAGTTGCCGGGCCGAGGGTCTTGAACTCCTGGGAAGTGCAAATCAGCCTTAAGGGTTTGTGTTGGCCTACAACTTCTAACAAAATGAAACTTCATATACATCCCTATTTTTGTTATGCTGGTATTAAGGAAGTAAAAAAAAAGGATACATATCTAGCAACTATGTTTTAAGCAGGTAATTGTTTCTGTGTACAAGAAGTATACCATATGTAAAACCAGTTTCGATTTTCTTTTTTCTGGATTGTGATGGCTTATTTTTTCATTTTTTTTTCCTTTCTCTGGGAGGGGGTGGAGATGGTGTTTTGTCATGATTTTACTTTTATTAAATGATGCTATTTATTTGTTGTATCTGCTTGATGACATGCATATAGGCAGCAATCCTTGTATTTGTCAATGACATAGAAATTTGGGCTTGAGATAAGAATTAACAGTTTCAAGTGCATAATGCCTTTTCAATTGGCCTTATTCTCTTTTCCTGTGATATTTATTTTAGAGCAAGCCATACTTTCAGGTAGCATGTTCTACCAAATCCTCATTTATTTTGTGCCATATACGGAAATTCATCTAACAGTAATTTTGGCCCAGCCGAGATTTCAATCTTTACATGGTGCACTCTCAACTAGAATCCACAAATGGAAAGAATGGAAGTTATGTCTATAGAACTTTCTCTGTACTTGAGGAAGAAATGCAAGATTTTAGCTTATTTTACCACCTTGTTTGTGATTGTATCTGTGAATTTTCCTGGCTAATCAAGTGATATATACCCTTGCATCGAAGCGTACCTTAGCCTCTCTACCTCTCACACAAGGTTGGGGTAAGGTCAACGTACACGGTACACCCTACCCTCCCGACCCCACTTGTGAGAATACACTGCGTATTGTTGTTGTTGTTGTTGAAGCATACCTTAAGCATACAGTCAGTCATACTTGTATTTGTTTCCTTGATACAGTTACTTGGTTTACTGGATTTATGCATTGCAACTCCCATTCTATATTTTGGCTGAAGAAGTAAGGCAACTGGTCTCTGCAATTTGGAAATTGGAATTGTTGTCATGTTACAATATCTGCAGGTTGAGTTGCCTCTTATCTGGGACATTTACTGTCAATGGATGTTGGATTGTTGCCTCTGCACTGGGCAACATAATAATACTCAAGAAAGCAACACCTGAATATTTCATGTTACATTAATAATTGATATACCTTACCTCAATTTAATGCTGAAGTTGACACCCTTGTTTTATTGTCTTCATTTTTAAATATAATTTTCGTTTCAATTTTAATTAATTATCTTCTGCCACACTCACATGGTTGCAGCATGAAGTCATCCCATATGTCAATAAGATGGGTTGCACATTAAATTTGAGCAGTAATTGTTGGTCCCTCCTAACCTTGCTATCTAGAATGGGTTAGAATTCCATGTGAGAACAGCCTGGGGCAAGGCACATAAAAATTTGTAGTTTAGTTTTACATTCAAAATTATTGGTGGAAAGTTGTAAGAATCAGAGCAGAAGGATAAGAGAGAAATTAAATTCTTGTTAAATTTAACAGTTGTTCAGTTCACTTTTGAATCTTTGATTGTTGAAATTTTACGAATTGGGATGTGACTTTTGTGGGACATGATGCAACTTGTTTTGTAAGATTGTTGAAGGTTGGTAATTCTGGATCTTTTGCCATTGATAATATTGCTGACCTAATTTAGCAAATACTACTACATAATTTTCCAGAAGCTATACTTTAACATGATATGATATGAAGGCAAATAATGGCTTTGAGACATTTCACTTTACTCTCCAACATTTTTTTATTACATGTTTGGCATAATAAGTGTATCCTATCGTATTTCTAGCAATTTGAATCTTTGGAAAGTGGTTATATAATTGAACTCATTAACAAATGTATTAATTGAAAAAAGTGTTTCAAACCATGAGAGTTGGTTATATGCAATGTGAAGTTCATTTATTCAAGAGAGAAAATGGAATCAAATTGTAGAGAATGGCACTACTGTCACCTTGCCTTGGAAAAAAAAAAGAAGGAGACGACGATTATTATTTTCTCGTAAAGTGACACGTAAGCAGTCTTACTCTTAACTCTTCTATCCGCTAAACGCAGCGCAATTGGATTAGTTATTATACTCTAAACGCTCAAACTTTTAAATAAGATGATCACACAATTCAATTTGATAGTTTGACGCTTCAAAGTCTAGTACAAATATGACAATCCAAGAAGAGAACCGTAAAATACTAAAATGCAGTACTTCCAAGCTGTTCTATCATAAAATTATTTGGATTGAATTTGGAGGAGTGTCGGTGTTGGGCTTTTTTCACCTTTAGCCCGCGTCAAAAATTATTTATATTCGATAGCCGAAAAAATGTATAAAATTTGTATACTTTTTGAATATAACATACAAAATGTATATATGTACAATTTTTTTTTAACTACTATTTTGAGAGCGGCTCATTTTTCCATTGTATTTGCTAAACCCTGAGGCCTCTCACTGTATCACTGCCTTTTGTCCAGAAGTCTACCAACAAGATGGGGTTTATTGGATTGGATAAGAGTGCAGGTTGGAGGAGTGAAAGTAGAAGTCAGAGAGGTAAAAACCATTTCCCTCATTTGTGATTACTGATTAGCCCTCTGTTAACTTTCAACCCCTCTCAGTTGGGGTGAGAAAAGAGGACATGCACTTCTTTCCACCAGCCAATTCTCAATCTTTATAACAGTTAATCACCACCATTTCATCAACTGTAAGACACAGAGAAGGAGGGCTTTTCATTCAATGCCTAAATCCATCGTCGACAATCCAGTGAAAGTACAACAGAACTTAAAAACTTGGCAACAAAATACTCATAAGACCAATTCTTATTCTAAAAACAGAAACTAGTGCACATCAGTTAGTATAAACAAAGTCCAAGTTCCTCAATCTTCCCTGCAACCAGCATGATATGCCTGCGGAAGCTAAAGTACAGTATATTCTTCTAGAGTGCGTCAACAAACTATAAAAAGCTAGCCAAGCATAAGCCTAATGCTCACATAAATCTCATTCATGCATAAGACATTCATGAAAGAACTTTGCAGCTTTCATCATCTTCGGTCTGGAGATGGGCTCTTAGCAGTTCCGTCATCTAAAAAGTTAACTGCAGGCTATGTACGGCCTAAACTCTTTTGGTAATCAGAAAAACCTCTTCCTCCAACTTTCTTGAATCTCCGGTAGCAGTGCAATCATTGATTCTGACATCAATTGGTTCAGATTTAAGACGACCTACCAGCTCATAGATCGAACTCTCCGCAGAACTCTTGGTGGTCTTCGTTTCTCTACGACTGGTATGAGGTTCTCCATGATCTGCAGGGATATAATATGAAAAGTGATCAAGGTCAACCCACATTCAGAAAGTATACGATACCAAGAGATGACAAGGATACATCAACTGAAATCACCTCCTCACTCATCTTATTCAGACTACAATATAAAGTTCATGTACAAATTTCATTTTAAAGCTAGGCTCAAAAAAGAATATATGAATCTCCAGAATTTGATATGAATCTCAAGATAATGAACAGCAGGGTACAATTTGGTGTACTTACTTTTCCCCATAAAACAATAACTGCCTCCACAAAAGTAAAACAAACGACTAAGATAGTCATACTTAAATTGAAATGATTTATCCTCTGTTGGGTCAACCCTCCAGCTCTTCCAGTTTTCTCTCTAAATCCTATTTTCGTTTCTTCTTAATATCTCTCCCTTTCTCAAATTACATACCTTTTCTGATTATATCTACTTCAAAGTTTTCTGTTGAAGGGCAAAATAACAGCTTAATATGTCTCCAGTACAAATTCTGCTGAAATAACAAAAGAAGAATGCAACGCCAGTGATGAACACTAGGACAAATTTTTTTTTTTTTTGAAGGTAAGCAACACTAGTGATCAATACTAGGATTATCAGAAACAGATTCAGGCTCTCATGCAAGAAGAATTCGATAAAAACAGATTTTGCATCTGGGATCACCAGAGAACCCAATAGATTGTCAAAGTACAGCAGCGTCTCTTTTATTAGTCCTATAGACCATATTCCATCTCCCGATTCAGAATACAAAGATTCTTTAAAAAGGGAAGAAGATGAAAAAAGGAAAGAAAAGAGGCTTGATCTTAGTTTAGGAAGACTGCTTCAAAAAGAAGAGAGGAAAAAGAAACAAGAGCCTTGATCTTAGTTTGAGAAGTTACAAGGATTGCTTTAAATGGAGAACAGAGGAAAAAGAAACAAGAGCCTCGATCTTGTTTAAGTGCAAAGATCTGAAGAAAATAACCTTCTGACTGAAAAATCTTCATACAGTGAAGTTGATATCTTTCATCTCATGGACAAGTTGCATATCAACTCCTAAATGGCAAAACTGTAGTGAATCTCTTTTTTCAACCTCCCTAACCCATACATTTGACGTTTAAAAAAAAGGGCAGTTGAGCGGAGGAAGCATCATGCATTTACGCAGGGTCCGGGAGGGCTGCACCCAAAGGGGTGTGATTTAGGCAGCCTACCCCGATGCAAGCATCAGCCCACCCTTATATTTGAAATTAACATAGCATAAAATTGGTGGTTAAGGAGCAGAACTTCTCTTTCATACAAGCAAAGTGTCAGCAAGATATCTGTAAAACATTGCAATGGAGAACTTCATGGAGTCATCCCCAAGCTTTAACTCAATGTGTGCAGACACCTTATATCGAGGATGTTTAAGCATGTATCAAGAACAATACATTTATTTACACACACACACACACACACACACACACATATATATATATATGTGTGTGTGTGTGTGTGTGTGTGT